>JBBJLS010000032.1:2934292-2960932 GCA_037577275.1 Bryconaethiops microstoma | reverse complement strand
GTGTGTGTGTGTGTGTGTGTGTGTGTGTGTGTGTGTGTGTGTGTGTGTGTGTGTGTGTGTGTGTGTGCGTGTGTGTACTAGTCTTATTTGGGTCGGGCTTAAGGCCTCGTGCAACAGTTCCTACTAGGGGTGGTTGTTTGTAGTGGCTATAGAAGGTTGGTGTGGGTTTTCATGTAGTTTCATCAATGCATGATTTTTGCTGTCCAATTGTTGTGGAGTGTTTTACTGTGTGTCTGCTTGTATTTATGACACTGTATATTTAATGTACATTTTCTTTATTTTTTTTCTTTCATTTCTTCCACTGGGAATTGTAGCTGTGTATCTCCTAGTGCCATAATATGCCCTATGTTTAAGGTCGGACTGATGTTTATGTAATAAATTATCATTTTTAATGAGATTAACTACAAAATTGTTAAAATAATTATTACTGCGTGTTAGAAGGGTACAATAGTTTATATTCCACAAGAGTTACATTAAAAATTCCACAAAAACAAATCTTTACAGCACTTTAGTAGTCAAAAGGCCAAAGCTATGACAGGTATTGGTGGGCTGTGGCACTGTGGCCCCATTATAGCCCATGCTTAAAAAATTAAGTGGAATCATGAGGAGTTCCTTCCCTTTTGCATTAATTTGGTTTTGCCATTATTCTGGTTCCCATTCTGAGCTCACCAGTGTGTTCTTATATTTCAGGAATTGACCAAATGGTTTGCTTAGCCAAGCTTACAATATTTGTTTCTCTCTGATGGGTTTATATTGATTTTTCAGGCCAGTGATAGTGTGTTTCACTGGTGCTAGCTGTTCTTTGAACTTCATTTTGAGAATTAACAGCAACAGATGCCAAATGCAAACTTGTCAACGAAATTATGAGGGAATGACACACAACCAGACTTGTAACAGCTGAGCAGCAAACTGTCCAATTACTTTTGAACCCCCCCAGAAAAGTGGGTCATGTGTCACATTGGAAAATTGTTCCTCAAATTAAAGCTGAAAGTCAGTGTTTGAGCTCATATTCATTATTAATTCATTATTTAATTTTCTACTGATTTGCTGTCGTAGAAAGCTCAAAAATAATAAGAATAACATCAGAGTCAATATATTTGGGGAAATTACTGTATTTTTCTTTTTTTTAATGTCTGGAACACACATTGATTATTGGACTGCTTCTTTGAATGTCTTGTTGAATGTCTTGTTGACTAAAAAATGTATGAAATCTAGAAACCATGACATTTGTTCTGGGTAAGACACAAATGACTGGAAACTGCCCAGTTGTGGCGTGAGGGAAGAGCCCACTCGCGGATACACACGAGAAAGCGGGTTGCCCACACGGTTACTATAAGAACGCTCCGTTAAAGAGTAAGGGTTCCCACCAAAGGAACCCCATTCTCACACGTACACAGGAAGGTATAAAGGGAGATAGCGTCATGAGGACTACAGTACTCACGGTACCGTGGAGTTGAGGAGGGTTGGGACACGTAGTTGGGCATGAGAGCTCAATGTCTGTGTACTGTATTACCTGCTCTTCCTACCTTTTACCTGGTGTGACGTCACTTCCGAACCCGATCGGCGTCACGGTACCTGGTGCGTGTGACACGCTTAGGTTTACTGTTTTTGGGATGTCATAATTGCAGAGGACCAAAACAACTTGCTTAATTCTAAGGGATAAAGAGAGTTATAGAGGTTATATGAAAATGAATCATGACCACTTTTATGCATCAAACCACATATGTTAGACTGCTGGGGAAAATATGTAGTGTAAGAAAGGAAATATTATATGGGCCTTGATTTAGTTTATAATAACAAAGTCTAATAGTTTTTTACCTGGATGCTCTTCACTCACTAATCACTGCCTTTCGCATCCACCATTAGGGTCAGGTGTCAATTTTTTTGGAAGCCTTTTTCTAATCGAATTTATTGCCATCCACTCTGTGGCCATCCCCAGCGAAACGGATGAAAAGACCCAGCTCAGAACACAGCAGACACGCTGTCCCTGTTTGGTGCATCAGCCCTGATTCAAGGGTCCTCTCAAACACCACTCACACAAACATTTTAATATTAATAATTAACCTCTCCAGGGGCCCTGTTCCGAATTTTCCCTTTTTTCTGCCACGTTTCTTTGTATCACTGCCTAACGCTACTTTATTTCCTTCTCAGAAGAGAAGAGGAGGACTTTGTTCAGCTTGTTTATTAGCATCACAATGGCGGGGATGATGGGGGAGCTAAAAGAGGCTGTTGCTATGAGACGGTTGACGGGGCTGTCACTGGGGCGGAGGTTTATCTTGTGCTCTGTGGCCAAGGCGCGGGCGGATAAGGACGTGCTGGCCACCTCTCCAATCGCCACGGAGATGAACGAGGCGGTTGGGGTTGTTAATCATGGAGAAGCGCCACTCTCATGACCCTGTGCACACAGTCATACACAGATACACACACACACACACACACACACACACACACACACACACACACACACGCATACACACAAACACTACAGCAGTCAGTGTTGAACATCGGTTACACATAGAATAAAGCAATAGATACACACACACACACACACACACACACACATACACACACACACACAGATGCTTCATCCAGTACTTGAATCAATCTGGGAACTACAATAAATAATACAGAGTAATTGTCTACAGTAAGGTACACATGTTCAGGAGCCAAATGGCATGTTTTATTGATTTGTTAAGTGAAAATAAAAAAATAAAATATAAAAAATGTATATATTAGTTTTGCCAAAATGTTAAAAAATATTTGAAATTTGCCATATTTAATTGAGGTCCCTTATTTTCACTTCAACAAAAAGTCATTTGAACTGGTGTTCACACTTTTGCATAGAACATCATTCACACACATGCTATCTGCCATAAGATTTGGTCATCATTTTGTTCATAGTTTATTACTAATCATTTGAAACCTGTGATAATATAGTAGAACCATTTAACATATACACATTGCCTATATGTGATCCTTTGGGATTTTAATTTTTGGCATTAGTTGTATCAACATATGTATTATATTTCATCCATGTGCATATTTGAATCGAATTCAATATATATAATGCTTTTCAGCGAATATGGCATGGGATATAGCCGTTTATAGTCACGGAAAGAGGAAAAGTAAGGATGCCTGACCTCTTAAATATGATAAAATATGTCAAAAAGATGACAAAATAGAAAGAAGAAAAAGACTGTCAAATTGCTGAAGGCTTCGTTTGCCTCACACACCCTTGGAATTGAAGACATGTAGAGAAGTTTAGCTTACAAGGATGTGCTTCTCAGGGGGATTTGGCTAAGTTTTCAGATCTCTTGCTCCAGGCATGTCTGAACTAGGTCTCCCTGCAGTTTCAGCTGGAATGAGAGCACCTGCTTGCCTACGTGTGTATGTGTGTGTGTGTGTGTGTGTGTGTGTGTCTGTGTGTCTGTATGATGGAGATAGTGAAGGTTCCTCTAATTTATAAATGGTGCACACAAAAACTAAATTCACAAAGTGCACACAACTTAAGCAATATTGTGCCTCTACCACCCTCCAAACCAGTATCTCAGTGGAAGTAGAGTGTTAGAGAGTGTTTCCTGCCCTGCAGCATGTGCTCCAAAAACTTAACTGCAGTGTTCACATTTTTTTCATGTCTCATTTGCTTTTACTGTGTTTTTATAATGTCTAAATTGTCACCATGATGTTCACAACCTGTGCTGTACGTAGGTGTGTCATAGCTCACGAAGATGTCTAACACTGCTCATTAGGAGTCTGCTTGCTTTAAGTGTGTCAGCTATCAGAGAGAATGCATGGGTCCAGAGAAGAACAGAGAGAAACAGACTGACAGTAAAGATCTAAAAATATTATTGAGCTCATCACACCAGTGGCTGAATTCTTAACCTTTGTAAATGTCATTCCAAGCCACTTAAACGACTATCGTGAATATATCATAAAACATCCTGGAACTTTCAGATATCATAAAACACAAAGGTGTAGGTAAGATTTACATTTACAGCATTTAGCAGACGCTTTTATCCAAAGCGACCTCCATTCCCTAACTACAGGGGGCAGTCTCCCTGGAGCAACTTGGGGTTCAGGGTCTTGCTCAGGAACCCGGTGGTGGTCTGAAGATAGGATTTGAACCCACAAACTCTTGGTCCAGAGGCAAGTATTCTACCACTAGGCCACCACAACCAAGATAGAACTTAGAAGGTGGAAGAATATGCTACAATGATCATAGAAGATCATGGCTGGTACTTACAGTTTATTCTTCTTCTTAGAAGAGCATTTAATGCTTTGAGGAGAAAGTTACAGTTACACACTAAAATAAGCAATTTCAGCAAATCAATATGTCTTTACAGGTAAATCTGCACCACACATCTTCAGCACACAGGGAGTCATATAAATCATACATTTAGACTACAGTGTAAATACCATAAATGACATTTAACACATTTAGTGTATCGTAAACATACCATTGGCCTTTATGATAAGCGTCTGGCTGTTTGGTTTGAGTCATCTGTGCTTTATCAGGAACATACATAACAGGAACTGAAAGTATAAACTCACTGTGTGAGTGCAAAGACACCTAAAGGAGGGTATTTGCAGTTACATCAACACAATATTTCATATAAAGTCACAAATACACAATGGCTTGCAATGGTCTTGTGGATTAAACACTGAAGGAAAAAATAGACACTTAAGAGGATGTGTTAACGTAATTTCATTTAGAAGATAAACAAAATATGTCATTTGACCTGGTGGTGTTCAAGTGTAAGCTAAGAGGAACATTTTGGCATTTCCATGGTAGAATCTTATCTTATCTTATTGTCTCTTATCTTTTGGTGCAAAGTACCAGCTTTTGCCATGAACTTCTACCTTTGTGCATTATTATGACATCGTCATTGAAGCATGACTATATTTAGAGTATTTTTGCAATGTTTTTTTATTTGCAGCAGATATAATACAAAGAGCTTACTCTGCGAAGAGCAAGTGGTCAACAACAAGATGTGAGGCTCAAGAATTACAACAGCAGAACACACTGGAGACTGTCTTATTTTAAAAGACACAGCATAGTGAGGGTTGTTGGTGAGTCTAGGAGCTGGATGTTTGGAAAACAACAGGCACGAGGTGAAATGGGTGAAAATGGAAGATATCTATTACCCAGTTATTGTGCTTAAGGATTTTGAATAAACTGGAGGCTCCATTTCCTGGATTGTGACGGCTGACTAGTGTTCTTAGTTAAAAGCTATGCTCTCCTTCATGTGTGTCTCTCTTCAGTGGCCTGTGAGATTTCCCAAAGGCCCTCACCATGTGGATGTGAGCCAGACCCCAAACTGAAGTATACATTTCATATGTGTACACAAAGAATTTGTGGAGAATTTGTTCTAATCACTCCAACAGAGATCACTTGGTATTCTTGGTTTTCTGTGTCTTCTTGCAGGCATCGTTTTTTTTTGGCATCAATTTCTTGGAGAAAAGGCAATTGAGTGGGTGGGTCTTCTTGGCACTGTGACAGAACAACTGTGACTCTCACTTCAGAAGTGTCCACTTTGAAACTGCAGAGATGATTCAGAAAAGCAAAGGACCGCATACTAATCTAAGTGAATCCCTTATCAGCAACCAAGAGAGCATGGTTGAGCAGCATAGTAATGCATGTAGAGCTAGTACTGAACCTCCAGTTGTCAAATCCCAGGAAATTCATACAGCATGACAAGGTATTCATAGTGACCAGCATAGTTCTTGTCCCTCCTAAATACTAATGAGACTATATACAGTAATAGGATTTATATGTGTGTTATATGTATTTGATGTATATGTGTGTTCCACACAGTTGCTCCTGTAAGGCAAGCAGGGTGCATAGTATTTCAAGCAGAAGTACTCACTATAATGCCCAAGGCTGTTCTTTTTGAGGTAGTAGAGGGATGAAAAATACCCTGCCTAAGGGAAAGTAATAACCTGATACTTTCGGTAATGTTAGGTGACTTCAGGACACTTCATATGTCCTTGCATGCAAGGGAACAGAATACAGTTTCTCTGGATTCTATAATTGCAAACTGACTAGTTAGGTGAAGTCTAATCATAGTGATGTAGTGAGTCTGTAGTCTTGTTCAAGCTGGAGTTATGCCCTGTAGTCACTATAATTTAAGTGATTTGCCTTTATTTCAATTTAGGAAAATGATACAAATACTTTATCCTGTACAAACTGATCAGTAAAATCCCAAAATTATGGAACCATCTCAACTCAAGCTAAGATACTGTGTAACAGGGGAAATACGGTGGTGTCACAATTGACAAAATCCCAGAAGTGGCGACAAATACATTTGGAAATGGAGAAAACAAAGGATAACTAAAAAAATCCGAGACTGAAGAACCAAGAGTAGACTAACCGGATAGCAGAAAAAAACAGAACAAATGAAACATCTAATGACAGACGTACCAGGAACAAACTAGCAAAAACAAAAAAGGCAATGCAGGGCACAATGTTAAATATTACTTTGCATGAATTATAAAGAGAAGTCACTTCTGTATAATGAACACAGAAACAGACCTCAAAAAGTGCTGGTCAAATCAATATTTTTCAAGCAATAAAAATGGTAGAAACATGCTAGTGGAACTGATTAGGTGACAAAAGACCAAAAGACAATGCGGCCATTAACTGACCAACTAAAGCTTCTCAGCACTACATATCTGCTCTTTTTCATGGCTATAATATAATAACATGTCACACAGGCTTCATACATTTTCATGATTGATGTTGTTGGTGTTTTAACCCTGGAGGTTCACTGGGCTCCACTCAGACAGCTAAATTTACTAGCTCATATCTCTAAGCAAGATAAACTTTTAGTGGCAGCAGGAAATATTGCGACTGACATTTAGTAAATGTCACACGGTGTGGTAACAAACTGTGTGGAAGTCTATAAATATTAGTTTGTGTATCACTGGAACAAATATTTACTGTACAACAGAACTGTGATAATCTTCTTACTAAACACACCACTTTCACTTTTTGGATATGTATTAGCATTGGCAGAAATGGAGATTTAATTGGTTTGGCAGCGGACTTTGATTCTCATTTTGCTCTTGCTTATTGACCAGTGGTCCATGTGGCAGCGAGAATTTAGATTTTTCTAATGAGAGGCCTACACTCCCCAGTAGTTTGAAGAGCACAGCACACACTGTGAACAATGTGAAATTCTTTCTCTGGACTTAACCCATTCACCAAGTGAAGCAATAGGCAGCCAGTGACGCCGCACCCTAGGAGTAGTATGTGGGAATGGTACCATGCTCAAGGGTACCTCAGTGGTGCCACTGACAGGCCTGGGATTCAAACCTACAGCCTTCACAGAGGCATCTCCGTAAACACCAGGGTGCCGGCTGCCCCACATATCTCAGATATGCAGAAGTTGTGTGAGGCATGAGAACTACTTTGCATTTTTTTAAGCAGAATCCTCTGGATAATTTTTACCTGTACTGTTTTGTCTTAAAATCACTTAAGAACCACCTAATCGCATAAATACTCTTTACCAATGTAAGGGTTCTTCTAAGAACCTTTATATTATATGGTGGTTCTTTAAACTTTAAGAAGGTTCTTAACATTTATACATCTCATTCACAAAAATGTCTCTTATTAGAAAGGTGTTTTTTGGAAACAAAAACTGATTCTTCCATGCCATGACATGAACTCCTTCTGGCATCTTTATTTTTAAGAAGGCAAAAGTGTTGAACACCCAGGGTAATGAGATGATTCATTTTTCATTAATGTTACACTCTAACCTAGCCACAGTCAGAACAGGATTTTTATTCTATGATAATGTCTGTTGCATATGTGGCAGAAAATTAGACTACTGGTGTGTCTGTGCCTCAAAAGAAAACTTAAAGTAGGGCACACAGATAAATATTAAATGAAAAGTTTGCGGAGTGTACACATACATTGTGATCTACGTGTCAGTTCACTTCTCAAACTCTCCACAGAAAGCTAAAACTGTGCTGTTTTCTGTACCATGCAGAAAAGGGTTTCTTGAGTGCAGACAGCTGTAGTTGATGTTTGTAGTATGGGTAGTATGGTGATGTCTGGTTTGTGAACAGTTTGTTGATTTTATCCCTGAGCTGCGCATGCCCTCCATTTGTTTTATTTGCATGAATTGTCACAGCTTAGCTACAAACAGGTCTTTCTCTCGTCTTTACAAACAGGTCTTTCTCTCTTTTACCTGTCACATGTCTACTGCATATTGTCAGTGTGGGAAACATCGCTCCATTCACAAATTATGCTGACAGGATTCCACGCCCTCCCAAAATTACCTGGCCGGCCCAAAATTACCCTCGGCCAACTGGGCAAATGCTTGGTATGCCCGATGGCCAGTCCAGCACTGGTGAGTATCTGTACATGATGATGCACATGGTGTGCATGTAAAAGAGCATTTCTCAGTGTGTGGTGTTCTCTGTACTTTCTTGCAGTTGAGATGTGTGAGTACAAAGAACTTCCACACACCATAAAGGTTCTTTACTAAAGTTTAGTACAGTCCAACACTCTGCACATTCTCATGGACTTCATCAATCATGGCACTGATGTTAAATAAAATGGCACTGATATTAAATTGAAAACATGACGTTCATGGGTTTTCCACAAGGATAACTGCTTAAGAAGCAATGTGGGGAATGTAGATCCCTTGGTCACTGGAGAACAATTGGTGACAATTTTCAACATGCTAATATGTTAATAAGACCAGTGCCTGTATGATCTAGTCTTAGTCTCCCAGCAAAACCGAGCTTCTTTTCGTCAAGGGGAGTCCATCACCAAGCCACGACCTCACAGTTTCTTTTGAGAACTCTGTTATTGTCCCCTCAAAGAAGGTAAGAAATCTTGGTGTCATGCTAGATGAAGAACTGTCATTCTTGTCGCATGTTGACCACCCAGTATACGCAGATACCTTCTTTACAATATCAGAAGAATCCAACCCTTTCTCACCACTGAAGCTATGCAGTTACATGTCCAGTCTCTGGTCATCTCTGCAACTCTCTACTGGCTGGACTTCCACTGAAGGTAACTAGACCACTTCAGCTGATTCAGAATGCAGCTGCGAGGTTAGTCTTCAATGTTCTTAAATTCTCACACACTATGCCTCTACTATGGAACCTTCTCTTGCTCCCTGTGGCTGCTCACATTAAGTTCAAAACCTTGACACTTGCCTTCAAGGCCAAGAACGAACTTGAACCTCCTTACTTATCAGCACTGACCAAGGAGCGTGTCACCTCTCGTCCTCTCAGAACTTCAAGCACTGCTCGTCTTGAACCTCCTTTGCTCAAAAGAAGAGGAAGACATGCATCAAGACTTGGCCCCCCAGTGGTGGAATGAAATCCCTCTTGCAATCAGATATGCGGAGCCCCTCTCTGTCTTCAAGCACTGTGTGAAGACCCACCTCTTCAAGGAGCACCTTGGTGACTAACCGGTCCTCTCGTTTATCTCTTATACATCATTTTCTTTATATTTAAAAAAACCTCAGGTTGATTTTAGCATAGCTTTACAGGTTTGAGGAACAGATGTAGACTACTTAAACACTGATGTGTGTCGCTCTGGATAACAGCGTCTGCTAAATGTAAATTGGTTATTTATGATTCGGTACATTAATATAAAATTCAGTGAATATAAAATCAATTCCATTTTGTTTCAAATGTGGTTCCGCCAATCAGAATTTAAAAGTGGAAGTATCCTTCTTTTTTCTTTTTTTTTAACAAAATATCACAGCACAGTTGAGTAGATTTGTGATTCAGCAGAGACAGGTGCATGAACCAAAACACAGAAAAATATATAAGGTGGAACACATTCCATGCATATTCTTTACCTTAGCAAACTGACAATTTCGGTATTTTGTAGTGGACAGTACACTAAAGAGATCTAGCGATATAAATGTGTGTGTATGTACATATACATTTGGTTTGAAAATAGTAATACAAAGCATAAAACAGGACAGTGGGTGTCTAATTGAAATTAAACCCTAATGAGAAATATCTAAGATCAGCAACATAACACATACCAAAGGATGGTGGATATTAGCTAGAATTTGATAGTGATGACATTGATATAGGCTGGCTTCTTTTTTTCTAAATCAGTGCATATTTTTAAGGGTGCCATATGAAACACATCTGAACCAGAAACTCTGCTGAGGCATTTTCTGAACCAACTCTCAAATCCTCATGTAGATCTTCAGTCTACTGTGTCTCACTCCTGTCTCCCACTCAAAACTGCTGTAGTCCTGCTAATTCAACATTTGAAGGGCTTCTTTTCTTCACCTCCTCCATCTCTTTATTGGTCCTCCAAAACGTGTGTTTCCTGTTTAGCTGGAAGAGCAGGCACGAAACATCCCCTGAGGCCACATAAAGCCTTAGTGAGGCCAGTGTGCGCTCAACACCCTCTAATCCTTCACCACTCTCTCTAATGAGTGACCTGGCTGCTGTGCAAGGGACCCTGGGCTGTGTTAAGCAGGCAAAGCTGTAACCCTCATTAGCTGAAAAGGCTGTTTCTGTAGCACATTCAGGACATCAGTAATTTTACTAATTCATGACCTGTTTCATGGTCAGCAAAAACCTGTGACACTGCTGTTTTGAATGTGGACCTCACACATATTGCACATATATAACATAGTTATTTGCCATGCGAAACCATGTGTTACTATGTGTTTTACTACAGTCAGTCATGAAGCAAAATTTAGTATGACGATTAACCACAACGTTAAAACGCTGACTGGTAAAGTGAATAACACTCACAGTGGCACTTGTCAAGGTCTGGGATATATTAGGCAGCAAGTGAACTGTCTGTTCTTGATGTGTTGAAAGCCTTTAAAATGTACAAGCTTAAGGATCTAAGTGTCTTTAACAAGGGCTAGATGACTGGGCAGTTCTTGTGGGGGGGTTCCCAGTATGCAGAGAAGTATGAGAGAAGTTTTAGCCTGCTGAATTACATTTTCTTTTACATCATGTGAGAGGCTGGATGCTTATATGTCACTTACCTGGGGATGAGAAGGATGCACTGTAGGGAGAAAGCAAGCTAGAGATGGCAACGTGACGCTCTGGGCAATGATCTGCTGGGAAACCTTGGGTCTTGGCATTCATGTACATGTCACTTTGCCACAGATCACCTACCTAAACATTGTTGCAGACTAAGCACAGTATTGTGCAACAGTCTTAGTCACATTTAAACAATTGCAAATTGTTTAAAGCTATTTTTCTCAGCGTGTGACAGTGTCTTTCTGCTAGCCAAGTTAACATTTGAAAAAATGCAAACAAACAAGAATGCAGTAAAAACTATAAAAAGTATTTTTGTTTGTTAAAAAAAAAAAGTAGTTGATATTTTGTGAGCTGCTAAGGAGAACAGATCTGGTTCCAGATTTGTGAAATTCCATCCAGCGGCTCCTGATTTAATTTAACGAAGGACTGATTGAGTCAAACCAGATTTCTAAGAGTAACTACAAGTAATCTAAACAGTTTCTAAATATTACTATTACTTTGGACAGTACTGTACACTGCTTCATGGAAACCATATTCACTACTGGCAATGGTCTCCTTAAGCATAATAATGCACTGTGTCACATTACAAAATAGGTTCAGAAATGATTTAAGCAACAGGGCAAAGAATTCAAATTCCCCAGATTTTCCATTTGTGGGATCTGATGTACAAACTAGTCTGATCCATGGCTTTTGATCTGTAATGTTTCAGGCATCAGCCAACATATTCATAACCGTTTCATGTAATAACATTCTGAGATGTCTGGTTTCTTTAAGTAGAACTTTTGACTTGTAAGTTTCTCTAGAATAAAGCATTTTACAGCAAATCTCTATAAATTACTGTTTATATCAAAACTCACATTTTTCAAAACTTGAAAAAAAAGTGTTGGAATCCCCCTTTAATATAGAATTCAGATGTGTGTGGTCATGTATTTTTTTACAATGTGTGCTGTCAAATGTATTTTACAAGACAGAACGTGTTTCAGCCAATCAGATTTTTTGGAGGGGTGTGGATGAAACTGTAGTTTTAACAAGCTTTAACTGGAGCTATAACAAGATGCCTTTTGAGTTTAATGCTGTGCTAAGCAACTAAGCAAACAACAGAGATAAATCCTCTGGCTGACCTACCCCTGGGGAAGCAGCATACTATTGACCCACACAGATGACTAACATTTGCAGAACTAATTGCTCTTACGTATGGCATGGCGCACGCTTTTATCAAGCTTTCAACCGCCTGCACTGGAAAACATACTGAAAAAGGTCTCTCACCTACTAGAACTGCAGAGAAGAAATCAATGGACTGCATTGTTTAATACCTTAATGGGCAACATACAGTAAATAAATCGCAACTTAAGCAGTCAGTAAAACAGGGGAAAAAAATCCCAAAGTGCCAATATTTTCCCACATGCAGAACATTTGTTTTTGTATGGTCATAACACAATAAGACACACTGTACAAGGCCACAGGAATGATGTAATGGCATACTGGGCTCCAGAGTATAATTGGGCTGTGATCCAGTTTAGTCTTAAGGACCCATCCAGTGGTCATGCAAAAGGGAAGCTCAGAGCTAAACCAGAACATACTGGTCAAAAACATACTATCGTAATTCTGCCAGTCAAATCTAATTAGTGCATTCACAAATGAATAACCTTAACATTCCATCTGTAACAGCCATTATTATATCAAATTCCTCTTTTAATGCATGCATAGCTGTCAATGGAGTCAGAATCCCAAGGGCAAAGTCACTCCTACAGCAAGAGAGATGAGGAGGGGGATACAAACAAGCATAAAACTCCAGCATGTTTGACAAACATAATGATCATGCAGAAAGAATTGGTAATTTTCTCAGTGTCTCACAAAAAAACAGATGATTTATAAAGGGCGAAGGATGTTTCTTGTATTCAGTATTTAACTTATGTACGCAACGAGTTTGTGCTTGTGCAAAAATACAAAGCATGGAAAATTCCCGCAACGCATTCCAATAGTTGCAGATGTGGATGGCAATTCAACAGTTCAAATGTGTTTTAAATGGTGTTGCTGGAACTTAGTCTGCTTATTAAAAGATCAGATGGAGCACTTTTCTCAGAACTGACATGATTTAGAGGATGAGGTTTACTGAAGTTTTGTGTATTAATGTATTCAATAGCATATTCAATAGCTGAATCATTCTGTGCTTAGCTATTCCCACCTGTCAGCTGCGCGGCCTGCTGTCCGAATGGCTGAGAGTCAACGATACTGACAGCCTTCCACTGGGCCCAAATGTTGCATTTTCTCAACACCACCTCTCCATAGAGAATGTGTTTTACAAAAAGCTGCTTTAGCACAAACCGTCCGCTTTATTGTATTGTCCCCTCACACTTATTCAACGAAAAGAGCACTTGCCAAGCCAAACAACCTGAAGAAAACCTCTGACACAATTCTCTAATAGCGAGCGCCTGGCATGAGGTTCATGCATCATCTGTGTGTGATTTACATGGTAATAAGAGAGAATAATTGCACCCTGATCCATTGCTCTGCAGTTGTAGGATTCATTGCTCCTAAGGCCTGTCATGACCGGGAAATTTTAGCTGATGATTAATTATCACGGTTAACAATTCACATTCATTATATGCGATTATTAAAGTACAAACACAAAGTGGATTATTGGTGATACACTATATTGTTGTGAGCACACACACACACACACACACACACACACACACATGATTCTGTGTTCCATGCTTTGGTGGTGTAACACAGAATCATGTAAGCAAAGATAAATTACACTTGTTCCACTGGCACAAATGCTAAAGAGTTAGAATTTACTGCATAGCCGGCAAATAAATGCTCTCTATATGTTTTAGCACCAGGTTAGATGTTCCATGGTGTGTCTCAGTGAATGCATTTACTGCTTTCCTTCACAAATCACCCTTCCACTCATTGGGGCACATTGAAATCTAACAACTGCTGAAATGATTCTCGTCATCTTAAATAATTGCAATATGCCGATTATGTAAATATTGTGACAGGTGCATATGCTCTCTAGCTATACCCCAACCTAGGGCAAATGTCTGTTTTATTATACTGCACCTCCCCCAAAGAGGCATGTACAATGGTACATTCAGTATTTTAAGCCATAAAGTTGTGTAATAATGTAACAAATCATTTTTAGCATAAATCTTTTTCTAATAAGTAAACTGTTGTTGTAGCTGGCATGAGGTTGCAATGAAAAACCACTGGAATCAAGCTAACCAAAGCAAGAAGCAAGATTTGGAGATTTCAAAACTATGTTTTGAGCTAGCCTGTAAATCAACAAATATTTATCACTAAAGTTATAACGCTGTAAATTTTGCACTTCTAGAGTGTCGCAGAGTCTTACATAAAAGAACGCAAACACTGCTGTTTACCATATTTCAGCGACAGACTTGGGAGTTCGGCTCATCACCAGTTCGGCTCATCACCAGTGACAGGGAGATGAAAAATAATGTGGGAAAAGGATTCAGCAAACTGTTTGAACAGAGAATTGATTCAACTGTTGTGGCTGAAAGCATATTACCAAAGCTTGTGTGAAAAAGCTCAGCTTTAGGGAAAGTTTAAATATGCTACTGAGAAAATACAGCATGAACGCAAATGGCTAGTTTAATACATACTCTGGTTCAGCTGTTGGATGTAGGTGAGGAGGACCCCCAGCAACTGGTGTTCAGTCTGAAGACCAGGAATAAAGAGAAGGAGACGCGTACTCTCCTAAGGAGACAGAGTATGAGGGTGACAGCAATCAAATAGAACAACGATGGCTTACTGTTTTCCACACTGTCGTTCACACATTCCATTTCCAACTCCTGTGAGACATTCTTTCACGCACAATGCTTGGAGGCACATGGCTGTAAATGCTCCCTAGTTAGCCACAGCTAGCTAGCTAGCCCTGCTTTTCCATGACTTACAGAGCTCACATTGTTGAAGGCAGCTCTTTTTTCCAGCCCTGCCCATCTAGCTACGCTTTACAGTGGCAGGTTATAGAACTCAAGGGACCACCTTTTAAAATAAACAGCCGAATAAAATGTGAGATGTAACCAAGCTGAATTGCCTGGTTTGGCTCTAAGAGGCCTCCAGTTCTCATTTGGTGGGGGGGGAATGGGAGTAAGCATGAGTGTAGCCACAGAAGCCAACCAGCTCCACTCTGCGCCTCAGTGTTTTACATAGACTTTCCTCTAGAAAACCGCAGCCGCATGAACTCGTGTGGGTCTTTTTTCTGATTAGGAGCAGAAGGGCCGGCTGGGGAGGGACCTGGAGGAGACAGGCAGTCACACTTTGGCGGGATTGTGACCTTTGGTGCTCTCAGAAAGTGGATTCACACATCTAAGACATGCAGGTCTGCTGAACTCTCCCATGACTTGACCAGCAGTGCCAGGGTGCGCAAAAAAGATAAAGCACGCAAACCTATTGACAACACTCTCACACAGTAGTAGGCACTTTTTCTTGCCGAGACATCACTCTGGAACCCAAAACATTTTCAACATCTTTATGGACTCCGACTGGATTCGTTCATACTACCTCATGGTTTCTAGATAAGCAACAGCATGAGCTAAATAGAAGCAACAGACATGCAGACTGGCCAGTGGAGAAGCTGGGCAATCTGTAGTCATAGTCTGTGTTCCTACTGTGTACAGCCATACAGCTGGTTTTAATATCAGCAGAACTGACAGCATGTGATTGCTCATCCTGGCCACAGACAGGAAGTAGAGAAGAGGGAATCTAGCAAGCCTTAAAATCAGCAATGTCAGGATAGAAGACTCTGAATCTATGATGCTGAATCTATATATGTATATATACAGCTCTGGAAACAAAATGAGTCCACTGCTGTTCAGTTTCTCACGAAACTGAACAGATTTGCCTTAATTTTTAAGAGCTGCTGACAATATTTCTCCTAGTTTCCAAATAAAAATATTGTTCTTTAAAGCATAATTTTAAAGGAAATGACAAAACATCAAAATAAGAGAAATGATGCAGTCTTTTCAGAACTTGAATAATTCAAAGAAAAATCTCTTGTTCACTCAAACAAAATGGTAATAATTACCTTCTGGTAGTGTTTTCCCATCCAACTGGCACTGGTCCCATTGTGAGAGGAGAGTGTTGATTACAGCAGTGTTTTTTTACACTTTTCCTAATTTAATAAGATTTGATTCAGGTGATCAGTAATCAGTACCTCACAAAGCAGAATGAAAATGAAATGGCATGAAATGGTTGTCATACCCATAGAGATGCTGATTTAAAAATAAATTTATCCAGAGCTCTGTGTATACACACACACACACACACACACACACACACACACACACACACACACACACACACAAGTCAGCCATAAACATAAAACTAACTGCAGAATATTGTGTAGGACACCAAAACAACTTCGACTCGTCAAGACACGGACTCCACAAGACCTCTGAAGGTGTGCTGTCTGGCAGCAGATTCTATACGTTCTGAAAGCTTTGATGTGAGAACTCAATGGATCTAACCAGCTTGTCCAGCACATCCCACAGATGCTTGACAGTATTGAAATCTGTGGAATCTGTAGGTCTGGTAAGCATGGACACTCTGAGCAGCCTGCATCTACGCAGCCACATACACAGTGGGTTCTGACACCTTTCTATCATAGCCAGCATCCTTTCAGCACTTTGTGCTACAGCAGCTCTACTGTGGAATCAAACCAAAAAGGCTAGTCTGCCCTCAAACATTATTGAGCTTTGAGCTGACTGTTGACTTGCAGCCTAATGTGCACAGGTGCCATTGTAAGATATAGCTGTTACTTACTTCATCTGTCATTAACTTAAATGTGGCACACACACACACACACACACACACACACACACACACACACACAAATTGCTGTATATTGGTGGGTATGATGAAACCTCCCCAAGAATGAAAGGAATACAACCTCTATATGAGGGTGAAAGGAAAGGTCTCCAAGGGTTAAAGACATTATACCATGACAGACCACTACTACAGAAGTACTCCTCCTTTGGCTTGCATAGTTGGTTTTTCCCTTAAGGAATCCCAAAGCCAACACACAGAGTCAAAGAGGAAACCGAGCTGTGAGGCAGCTGCCCCATCACTCCCACAAGCTCAAATCCAAATCCCTCATGAACCTTTCAGTAAAAACAGTGGTGGCTTGTCTTTTTAGGTTATCCCACGACTTTGTCTTTCCTTCACATATTACAAGCAACAGAGACCCGACCTTACACAGGTTAAGCACACCAACATTTCATCAGAAGTTCAGAGGATTATAAGATCACGATGGTTAAGTTGAAACCAGTCATAGGGCTGCAGGATCTAACCAGTGATCTAATTGAATTCCAGTGTTTGTGAAGTAACTCTGAAGCCATTAATCAATGACACGAACTCAACAAAGAACAAAAGTTTTTCTCTGGCTTTAGTCAAAGTAAGAAAAAGCTGTGCTTCATCTTTCCAAGGTTTTTTCATATTTAAAGAAGTAATTTGATCGTTCAACGAAGTGCTGCAAGTCAGATTTTACACTGCTGTTCATGTAGGTTATCACAAAGAGGTAATGGGTTCTTTTCAAAATGCTTTTCTGTCTCAACATACTGAATGTTCTCTGGCAGCAAGTCACTTGGTCAGGCGCTCGTAGTTAACTACAAAGAGATTTGTGCTCAAACGGGCTGACTGGGCCATTCTTCCTTAAGTTCTTTGCCAGTGTCAACTGGAAACCTGGATCTCTCTCAGCTATACGTCATGAATGGATCTTTCAAAACAGGGAAAATTTATTGAACTAGGAAAGCTCTAGACATGAAAAAGAAATTACGTTGACCTCTAACAGTCACTGAACGAACTGTCCCTAGAATAAAAAACATGTATATATAGGGCCAGCATCTATCACACAGTTAATGGACAACCTTCACTTGAAAATCCACAATATCCTAATTTCATTCTTGTTCTGTATCCAGGAAACAAGCCCATAAATTTTGCACCAGCTTTCCAGAACTTTTCTCTAACCTCCAGGACAATTTTGGTAAGAACAAAATATAATATATTACTCTCCAGTGTTAGAGTTGGCAGGGCACGGTTTGCTCCTAACTTGGGTCCAGTGATGACAACATTAACAGGTTGTGGGTACTGACCATGAAGACTTCAGAGGTGAAGGTGGCCATCCATTTAGAGAACTGAGTCCACACTGCCATCTAGAGCCTAAAGCAAGAAACTGCACAGCAAAATCTTTTTCAGTCTCCTCCCAAAACGAAGTCACCCAAGAAACTAAAGACAGTAAGAATTCTTTAAAGATTTTTTTTTAATTAATTTATAATACAGGCTTTTAAGCAGATTTTAAATTTTTTACATGTACTATTTTGAAACTAACTCCATAGCAGTGACAATGATTAATACACATTGACTGAGGGATGGTCACTCAAAGGAAGATCTGAGACCGTCTCCTTGGACGATACCATCATCCATGACTGATCTGTTCTCCCATTTTCATTTGTGCCATCCCTCCCCAAAACTGTCTCACACTCGCACACATCTGTCAGCCATTAAATGTGTACCAATTAAAACCTGAACTACACAGACACAAGATTACAAAGGACTTTTTTTTTTTTTTTTTTAGAATTTCATTAATATTAATTTGCCACAATCAGAAGGCAAATCAAAGAAAACAGACAGCATACAAACATTAGGAAATAATACACCAATATTTTCTTCTGGCCCTGTGGGGGGGGGAGGGGGGGGGGAGGCGGCATTAGGGAGATGCCATTCCCTCTTCACTTTGCTTTACCCATGCCAGTGTAGCAGGGTATCCAGGAATCCATTTCGCTTACAATGCAGCCCTTATAGCTGAGGCTTTCGAGCAGAAGCCCTCTGACGATTCCCTTATTTTTATTCCTTGCGTCAGACAGTGGCAGAGGGGTCGCCCCTCGGGACGCATTAGCAGACAAGAATGTCCATGTGGTGGAGGAGATAGGGATGAGTTTCTGACTAGGCAAAAGGAGCAGTTCATGTCCTCTCGAAAATCAAGCACATTTGGCAACCTTTTCACTCACTTTTTCAGAGAGGTGGGACCGTGACTATTCAAGCACATAACAGGTGAACAGTTCCAAGAAGGCAGGTACACACCCAGGGTCAGAAAACACTAGACTAGGGCATGCACGTCAACACAGCTGTTTCAAAAAATTATATATATCCAAAAAAAAAAAAAAAGGAGCCACTTGACTGAGTTCAAACTCTTGTTTGGTCCAGTTACAAGGGCAAACATATGGGTGGTCATGTCATGTGCTATCAACCCTTTAATCCTAAAGCTAACTCCTTTGTACTTGTCCTAAGCAAAACACAAAACCCCAGGCTTCTCAGCAGGTTGTGTTTGAGGCCTTTCCATACCTACTGTCTGAAACGATGGGATGATGAAGACCGTGAAGTGTGACAACCGAAGGAGGCAAGTTAAGTGCAAGTTAAGATCAGAAGAGTAAGTATAAATGGTAGCCAGCACTTATGAGTACAGCCATGTCCAGATCCAAGTCTTTATATATTTCTGAGGACACCAAATCCCCTAAACAGCTCGTTTTCACTCTCCTGTTTTTCATTTTCCCGTCGAGAGCATTTCCAGTCCAGGGCATTTGATATTACAGTCATTTGTTGTCTGGATTTTTGTAAGTGGTCTAATGTACAAATTCTTATGGTATTCCTAAGCAAAGTAATTTTGGTAACAAAAAAAGGACAAACAAAACATATTCGAGTACTTGGCACAGAAGTTCCCAGCTACTGTACAGGAATAACTCAACTGAAAGAAAATCAAGCTGACCCTCCAAGCTGTTCAGTAATCACTCAGAATACATCATGGGTTGGCAAGCAGAGAAAGGTAGAAGGGGGAATAGAGAGATGTTTGAAGGAGCAGGGACTTGTTTGATCTTCTGCTTTACAGCAATAGGCAGCAGCTGCTTTCTGTAGTTTTCTCCCGGTTTCTTTGGCCTTAAAAGAAAGAAAGAAACACAAACACTGAGTGACGTAATAAACTCTGCTTGCCCAGCTCATGAACACAAAGTTAAGCAGTTTAAAGCTTTTCATGCAGCCATCAGGCTGAGTGTTACTTTATAACATTATAAAGTATAGCAAATTAGGAAAAGCAGTATCGTTCAGCAGTAATAGAGGATGCAAGGGAAAAAAAGAAAAAAGAACAAGTAAATACTAACATATACATTCATTAATGAATCATAAGACAGATCAAATTGTGTACGTGTACCAACATCTGCCACCATTTGCTTCCTGTAACATTCCTGTGGACCTCAAAGGCTAAGGACATAGTTTAAGAACATGGTTTACAAGGCAAAGATAAAACATTCACTACAAAAAGGGAAGTTGCTATTAAGTGAACTCTAGACACCCTATACAAACATGAAACATTCTGAATCACATTATATGAAAATAATAACTCAACCATTACACCTCTTTCTCTGTCTGGCAACGGTATTGTCGTAGTAGATAAGTTTAGAGCATATCAGTTAAGAGTGACCATCTCAGTCTCAATCTGTAGTTTGGAAAATAAAAATAAAAAATGTATAGTCACACCACATTCACGACATATTCACAGTAATTTATCATGATAGTAGAATTCTCATTATCCAAATGCAAACAAAATGTTTTGTTCTGATCCACAATGTATATAAAAACAAAACACCACAACAGGAGTGTAACAATTCACTCAGTCCGCAATAAGATTCAATTTATGGTACAAATCAATACTCTCACAATATATTGGACATTTGATTGAACACCAAATAATGCAACAACGTGATTATTCAAACAACACAGCTGAATTCAATGATAATTAAACGAATGTCCATTCTCATTTCACTGTTTACATGTAATGTTATATCTCCATGGTGCTCACTTTTGCACACTACATTGTTACACCCCTACAACACAAGGTCAGTTTTCTGCAATGACCAAGAATTTTGGCAGCCAAGGTTGGGTTCAGGCTGACAAAGAATGCTATATAAATATAATGAAACTAATACCATGGCACCATTTTAAAAAATACCACAATGTTCAATTGGCTGCACAGACAAAAAAAAAAAAAAGAAGTTTATTTTGCAAGAACAACAAACTGTAGAAATAAAAATCAAGATTTAGGTTTTTATTTAATCTGGTATGGCAAGAATGCTCTTAAAATGTTTGGGATTAGACGCTGTGCTCCACACAGTTCCCCTGAATGCCACACCCCTGATATCACAAACAGCTCTTATCTGAAGATGTTGTTGCTACAAGGGTGTGCTACAACCTCCTGTAGCACACCCTTTGGGTATTCCAGCTTTCCTGGTATGGTCTGAACTAAGATAAATTCAAACAGATCTTCCTGAAAATCTGTTACCAAAATGGAATGCATCATGTTCAGATTCTCTACAACTGATAAGAGAACTTTTTAAAAGTAGGTATAGCAACTGGATGGGCTACAAGAATGAACAGGAGCTAAAACAAAAACTGTTAATAAACCCACATATTCAAGCACAAAGCTCACAAAAACATTTTTCCTTTTGCTCATAGAAATAGTCAACTAGAAAACATGCACGCACGCACACACGCGCTTTAGAAGTGCACAAGGTGGCTGCCAAAGGGACAGGTCAGCTCTTACCATGGGAGTTGGGCTCTGGCAGCGTCTCTCTGGCAACCAAGTGCATGACAGTTGTTCGGCCAGGAGGCAACTTCAGAGCTGTTCAACAAAGAGGCACAATGTATGTATACTGGTCATTTATGGTTTTTAAAATTTACCTGAATTCAATAAACAGGTTACACATTGTCCTGAGTATGATACTTGCATGTAGCATGATATTGATACAGTAGAATTAAAAAGTACTATTCAAGTATTTAAGAGGCAGGGTGTGTTCATGTCAGGCAGTCTGCAGCTTACCCCCTAGTGTGACATTGCCATGTAAGAACCGGCCTTGGAAGATGAGTCTGAGGATACTGGGGCTGCTCACCTGCTCCTCTTCCCATCCTACACATAAACACAACCACACTACTCAGCACTTTCAGATTACACAAGGAGCAGAATACCAGATTGTTCTTTAATACTGATACTGCACAGTCTTATTGGAATGAAACTACAGCAAAAATAAAATTGAAAACATATTCCTCTAACAATGTGTCACATCAGGGTATTTTTTTTTATTTATTATTTATTTATTTTTTTAAAATGGGGTGCCACTTTACAATAGGACTAATCTTCAGTTGTTCATACATTGTTTTGGCTATTAATTAGGTCATAAATACCTTAAAACAATTATTAAGCAGTAATAACACAAATAGTGTAATATTCCATCCAGCTATAGAGTTAAACCTTAAATCTTGCTGGTCAGCTGGTTACCAATGTACTTGTCTTCTTTTTACACAGCATTACCCTTGTCTGCTTCATTCATATTAATCATCTAGAAAAGTTCATTAAACCTGTTATTTGTGTTATAACTGCTTATTCGTGATTATGCTTTTATGACATTAATATTACTTTATCAAGATTATAATAAAATAGTAAAACTGTAAAGTGGTACTAAATTATAAACCGAAAGTATCAGAAAGGACAGCAAATTTAAATACATTAAGAGCTGCCTAGTATATACAGAATATGAACAGAAATGCAAGTGAACCTTAAAGCAAACCGCATTGACGTAAATAACACAAACAGTCACTGTACAGTTATTACACATTTTTAAAAAGGACAGAACCAAAACTGTCATCAGGTATCTGCACCTGTGATTTGTTACCTTCAGTTGTGGCCAAAATGAGTCGAAAACGATCAGAAACCAACTAATATCCAATCGAACTTTACAAACTTACCTGCTGGCCAGTTTTCAAAGACATGACGAGCAATGTCTGTGGCTGAGTCATTGGGGGAGAAGGTGAAGTCCTGAGTCTTCCCACTTACAAGGATCAGGCGCAGGTTCACCTGTTACCAAGCAAAGAAGAGAACACCTGCTCTAATCCTCGGGCATGAACAACATTTAAGGCATCCGCCAAAACAACATTTAATTATCACATGACCATATTTACTCTCACCCCACATGACACAGAATGACCTGAAGAATCATCTACAGAAACAGGCATTCTTTCCTAATTAGATTTCTGCCTTGGCTTCTGTGGCCCTGGAATCGACGGTTTCCTTCAAAGCTTCCTGTTAAATGGACACATCTCAACTGTGACAGGACAGACAGGGTGGGGCCATGAGGAAGCATTCCTGCCCTCTGGCACTGTGTAACAGAGACCCCCTGTGCTCTACCTCTCTCTCTCCAGGCTGTCGCCCTAACGCGATAACCCCAGGTGTCCCAGACAGCCGGGGACGGAGTTATTAAATTTACATGGCCCGTGTATAAACTCAGACAGTGGGGGTGAAGGTGGCAAGGGTGATTTGCAAAAAAGAAGGCTTTTAGAGCAACATTATAAAAGCAACAGTGTGACACTCAGCAGTGGCACACACAATGCCTTTTAAACCTGCATTCCAGCCACACCTCACGGGTCAAAATTACGCTCCAGACAAGAAAGCGTAGCAGAGATGACATTTATTGACGGAGCAAAATAAAATACAGCAACTGTTCTAAGACATTGGCTCATCTCCTCCAGTACAGGCAGCCTGTCTATGCTCTTCATTCAACAAAAACAAAACGAAAGTCAGTGATGTCTGGATGCAAAAGTTTCACTGAGGAACAAAAAAGAAAACTGATTGTGCACTAGATTGCCTTTCTAACAGTGCTAAAGTCTCACATCCTGTTTAGCAAAGCCACATATTCACCAGTAAAAGTCTCGCATAACCAGAAGGAGGCCTTAGTTAAGGAAACATTTTCAGAAAAGACAAAATTTGCATTACGAAGCCTAATTAAAGCTTGATTTGTATTTAACCAATGCTCCAGTTCAAAAAAGGGATGGGGTGTTGACTGCAGCACAACAGATTGAGGCTAGGCACAAGCAGACCTTAAAACAGCTCCCAAAATAAAATGAGACAAGGAACTATGTCTATGCTTACTTTAAGGCTGCCTTACAGAATCTAAAAAGAGAGCTCTTCTTCAGCTATTTTTCTTTTCCAAGAAAGTTTAAATGTACTTTTTCCACCATTCTTACTTTTCAGTGACTCCTAGGTTTAAACATTACATCACTCACACCCTGTGTGCAGTGCTTGGTTGGCACTAAATGCACTCGTTCAGAGCAATGGGGGGGGGGGGGGTTATGGGGGGGAGGTTGAGCCCCTTGGTCCTGGCACTGCTTGGTTTAAACCCACATGCAGGACAAAGGGGAAAATAAGAACGTACCTAACTATTTTACTTACTAATTAGTAAAACACACACATGAATTCTGGATGTGCCCAAAATTGACCATAATTTGTTACATTTCTTGAATCATGTGAAACAAAACATTCACAGTACACTCATCTGAAACATTGGACACAAGTCAGAATGTTCACAGCAAAAACATTTGTGTGATTTGTTATAGGCTCATTTGTGTATTGCAGCCATCTACAATGTTACTAACACACAGTCCAACAGCAGCAATGATCAACATACAATGTACAGTAAAGCTGCATTATCGACCACTTGCCAAATCTGAAAGTAGAAGTGAGAATGGCATGAATTTCCTGTTAAGTATCTCAAGCTACCACAAAAAACCAAAGACCAATGTTACAGTAAATACAGGCCTATTCTTTTAAATGACACATCAGACATAACTTTTTTTTAAACAGCACAACCATAAGTGTAAAAATTTGAGATGTGACTGAGATCAGAACTGCCAGATTATTGCACCAAACACACAAATAACAGATTTTGTGACAAATGTGAGGAGAGCAAGTGCGCTTGCACTGTTGAACTTTGGTTAAACCTATATATAAAATTTCAAAGCACAATTATGCATTACTCATTATGCTAAACAGCCAATCATCACTTAATTTTGATGTAGCTTTTTTTTAAATTATGTTATTTAAATAATAAAATCTTTTCCATTTAAGAATTTAAAATGTCAGTTTGGCTGGTTAAAGAGCAAATAATGTTACTTATTTACTTTGGCTAATAAAATGTAAATTAAAAAAAAAAAAATCAACCACAAAAAAATACTTGGTCTATCCCCCAAAATATTTAGCTGAACCAATCAATAAGCACTTGGCAGGGTATCTACACTTGTTGTCTGTCTTGTTGACAGAACCTGGTCATGGCCCAGTTAGAGCCAGCCTTAAAATTCCTTCCCCTACAACATCCATGTCCAGAAGTCAAGAAATCCTACCTCATCCTCATAAAACACGTGGCTGTTTTCATCATTTCAAATTATGAATGCCAACTCCTCATCACATGACCTGTAGTCAAGAGACAGATCTACTGTTCACGTATCAGGGTACCTCTGCTGAGCGCTGCTGAAATTTAGGGCACCCCTCCCCCTCTTTCTGGTGCGTGTAAAACAATTTGACTTTCACCAACCGGCGTCAAGGAAGAGAACAAAGAGGTTTCACCACGTGGTGATGTCATGTCAACAGTCTGTTTACAAACACTAAGCCCCTCCTAAAGCTGAGGAAAGCCCTAACCCCCCTTCTCCAAGGGATTTAGGGGGTTATCAGCAAATCCGTGACAGATAATGGGAATCCGTGACATTTTCAACAAAAACATGCACTCCATGCACCCCATGCACCCCTTTCTCTAAAACCCAGAGAAGAAAAAACAAACATTAAATCTGCCCCCATGCCCTTAGCAACACCCTCTTAACCATACGTCTAGTACACTATAGGCTTACATATCGTAAATCCTCAAAGGGAATTTGTTTACACCGCACTGCATTTGGTCAGTACCAAGGAACAACACTGAATACTGAATACAAAACAAGTAAATAGAAAAAGAAAGAAAAAAAAAAAAACAGAACGAAGTCACCATGGTGATCCATTTTAGCCTCCAGCCCATGTGTATTCCTGAACTGCTGTATTCTCTGGACCTTATGTCACAGTAACAGATACTGCAAGCTATATTTTTGGGTCTTACAACTAAATGTTCATGACCACAAATGAAATACAAGAACAGACTTTACATTAAAAGTTTTGCGAATTCCAGATAAAGGCTGACTGCTGCTCAAAGCATTTTTCCTTTATAATTGCCCAACTGAATGTGATAAAGAGAAGTGACTTTCGCAAAACTGTACTTACTGTGTCAGACTCTCTCTGAGCGGTCATGGCTCTGGTCAAAGAGGAAGGGAGACAGGAAACAGTGATGCGTCCAAGGGGGGCAAACCCTGGCACAAAGACCTTGTATGTGCTTTGCCCTCAAGCTTTTCTCTGCTTTGCACCGCCTGTCACCAAGTTAAACATTCACAACAGATCACAGCTGTGTTTACAATGCACTGTATAAAATGTATAATTACATATATGGCAAAAATATGTGACAAATCTGCCAATATGACAACTTTACTAGCAAAATACATACATAGTGTGTAAAACAGTGTAAGACTGCTTTACACAACAAATTCTAAATATGTAGTATGAGAAAGTAACTGACACGTTCTAAAGCTTATATATATTTACACATACATACAGACACACACAGACATACATCAATGCATGTATATATAGCTATATATATATATATATACATACACACACACGTATATATACACATCTCTCTCTCTTTTTATATTATATATATCTATATATACACCTAT
>JBBJLS010000032.1:2908713-2934192 GCA_037577275.1 Bryconaethiops microstoma | reverse complement strand
AATGCACCTACAATGTGAATTTCAGACCCCTCCATGATTTCTAAGTGGGAGAACTTGCAAAATCGCAGGGTGTTCAAATACTTATGTTCCTCACTGTTTATATTATATAATACAAATTTTAATAGTAGCTATAGTAGTAGTAGTAGTAGTAGTAGTAGTGTTAGTAGCAGTAGTGCCAGTAGTAGAAGTAGTGGTAGTGCAGTAGTAGTAGTAGTGGTACTAGTAATAGTAGTGGTTCTTGTAGTAATAGTAATACTAGTAGTAGTGGCAGTTGTAGTAGTAATAGTAGAGGTACTAGTAGAAGTAGTAGTAGTGGCAGTAGTAGTAGTGGTAGTAGCAATAGTAGTAGTAGAAGTAGAGGTAGTAGAAGTGGTAGTGGTAGCGGTAATAGTAGTAGTAATATTACTAGTGGTAGTAGTAATAGTAGTTGTAGTAGTAGAGGTAGTAGAAGTGGTAGGGGTAGTAGCAGTGGTAGTAGTAACAGTAGTAGTAGTAGTGGTAGTAGTAGTAGTGCACCCATTCACTGCCAACAGCAGACCTATTTCTCACACTGACCAAGAAGATTAGGAACTTCTGAGAAACTGGTTAGTAGGCCATGTTTACAAAGGTTTTGGGTTCAGTTGTTTTGGGTCCTCCCAATATGTCTGTGCTATAAGATGTTTTACTGAAAACTACCAGTCAGTGAGCTGCTGCGAAAAAAAAAACTAAAAAGAGTCAAAGTAAGGTCTATAACTGGGTAGGCTGCTTCCCTTCCCAGCCATAATTAGACACGCTCGGAGGATCCCAACCCCGGGAGATCAGGGTTGCATCATGCAACGTGTCCTATACCGCCCACCACTGGCAGGAGAAGACCTGTACAGCGCTCCTGATGGTGAATGTAGTTTTTACAGGAGGTCTGGCTGACTGTAAAGGTGCAGCAGATGGACATGAAAGTAAGTTTTCTGCCGTGAAATATGAGACGCCAACAGGCAGTGGCTGACCTCGTCTACAGTAAAATACACTCTCATAGGCAAATATTAGCCTATAAAATGAATATATAATGGGTTTAAGGGTCTGTAGATGTTAAATACAGAAAGCAATGTGTTTTAAACGGTCTAAATAGCTAATAAGATGGTAGAATAAATGATCGGTGTAATTAAAATTAAGAGCAGTCACGAGCCCATCTCAGACATGGGTCTCTAAAAGAGGACACAGATACAGAGTGCTACGAATTGTGAAAATATTTAGTTATTATTTTGGTTTTGACATGCAGCTGCCACATCAGCAATTGGTATCTGATGAAAAGCGTGGGCCGACAGTCACATAACAGCTTAGTCTTCTCTCGCAGTTTTAAGCACTTTATGTCCTAATGAGACGAGACCGTTTTAGCATCGGCTTGCCACAACACCTTTTAGAAACTATTACATAACGGGAGATTTTGAGAGCCCAGTGCTTTCTTCGGACTTCACCCGTCGCCCCCCGCCCTCCCCCTTTTTTTTAAAATTTATTTTTATTTTTTTTTTTTTTTATACACACACACACACACATACATACACATACACTCTCACTCACAAACACAAACACTCATACTAGTGTAGCCCATCACATGACTGACTGCATTTCCCAGAGCCCCCTGCTCGCGCGTGCGCAGTGCACGCTGGTTGGCCGTGGTAAACAGACGTCAGAAGGGAGTCTTCGAGTCAAAACAAAACAAAACAAGGTAGAAACGATGAATGACTGTGAATATCTGCATTCACTTCGCCACAGAGAGGACTGAACGCTCCTAGTACGATGAGGAACGGGATTCGCTGAGAAACGAGGCCGTTTTTCTCACTTTTTGCGTTTTCCAACTGAGGAATTTTAACTCATAAATAACTGGAGGAGTTAGTTGGCTAACTAGGCGGTCGTCTGGTTTTCTGGGTCTCTGTCTCAGCTGAAAGAATGGTTTTAGGCTTTTTTGAACCGAACTGTCGAGTCTGTGGCGGCTGATGAGGAGGTGAAGGGCTGAGAGCATTTTTTGGCCGCGGGAGAAGCAGGACGGCGGTTGGGTCCGGAGTGTGTTCGGAGGGGCTCGCGAGCATCGTGCGCAGCAGCGCGCGGAGAAGATGGCAGATGGCGGCACGCGCCCGCACACACGGCGAGTAACCCAGTAACCCAGACCTGCGTGGAGTTTATAACATCTCGACACAAAAACACCCCGAGAGTAGCGCTTTAGAAACTTTGTCTTCATCCAAAGATATCAGATATTCGTTTCCGAGTGTTTAGGCTGTTAACTGCTGCCCGGGAGACACACACACGGCGACAGCGCCCCTGTTTGCCCCTTTAAGTGAGAAATAACTTCAATCTGCTGACATTTTTTTCTTATTTCTGATCTAATCACCCGAACCGCTGTTTGGATTGGACCCGGGCCTCCCCGGTGTGAGATGACAGGCGGTCGGTTGATTTTGACACACGCCGTAGTGTTGCGCAAACCTTCTCCTCTAACTTGAAGAACTTTTTAAAAGGTTTCTGGACAGTATTGTACTTCAAACAGAAGATAAATACACGAAAGCAGATAGTGTATGATTCTCAAGAGTTGTAAAATTCGTCTTTTATCTATACACTTGAAAGAAAGCGGGCTCTGTCGAGGATTAAGAATTGTATGTCTTGTTAAAGTGAACCAGGTGGGCTAGTCGCTGCTTGAAACTAAAAATGAACGGAAGTGGTGCATTTCAATTACGGTGTGTAATTGGGAGTTAGTGTAATGTGAGTTTATTTATTGAAGTATTTTTTTTTCTTTTGTTGTTTCGTTAATTGTGTTCCTGTAAAATCTCTATAAACCCATCGATAGATTGTCCCCGTAGTGCCTCCCCTTGGTTCGTTCCTATTGATTTTCACTCTTGCTCGTGGCCATCCAGATGTTTTAATGTTTTTTAGCAGCACTACAGTTTGTCATGTGAATTTCCTTTGTTCGTCTATGTAAACAAAGAGAGCCCCTTTCGTCCCTCCTTGGCTCTGTGTAAATCGGAAGGTTTATGATAGTTACTATTAAGGAGATTATTTGGCCCCTTTAATCTCCAATCTGAGGATTAACTGACGCTATATTGGTGTGTCCAGATTATTACGTCTCTGCTCAGCCAGCCAGGCGCTCTCCTGACAGTGGTGGGCCACCTTTAACGAAATACAAAGAAAATTATCTGGCCTTCTATCATTAATTATACTTAGCCAAATTTTAAATTTAAATGAGTAAATCGGGTTCCTACCTATCGCAAATACCAGCTCGAATTTTACCAGTCATTCAGCCCCAGGATTGCTTAATGAAATAAAAATCTAGTGGTTTCACTCCGATCTATCTGTGTATGTAGGTATTTCCGTAAAAAAAAGCACGTACGTAGTGGTTGGCCAATACTATCAATCTCGTCGTCGAAATTCGCTGAAATCCGCACAATGGAGGCGGAAAGCGTCCCCCCGATTGACCCAGATTTTGAGCCCCAGAGCAGACCGAGGTCGTGCACATGGCCGCTACCCCGGCCCGACATCTCAGCTGTCAAAGCGGAGGGGACAGACGGCGCCGAGTCCACGGCCGGGACCCCGCCCGCTGAGGAGGACAGACAAGAGCCCCAGCCAATCAGCGCCGAGCCTGAGAAAGCTGCGGCCTCGGAGGGCGGAGTCGTGTCTGGAGTGGGCGGGGTCACGCCCAGGAAGGGCTCATCCCGGCGCAACGCGTGGGGCAACCAGTCCTACGCAGATCTGATAAGCCAGGCCATCGAGAATTCCCCAGAGAAGCGACTCACTCTGGCTCAGATCTATGACTGGATGGTGAAAACGGTGCCATATTTCAAGGATAAAGGAGATAGCAACAGTTCGGCCGGGTGGAAGGTACTGTCCAGACGGCACTGATAATTACAGATCATTTCAGACATGTGACCAAAATTATGCAGACCAAGTACAGTAATTGCTATTAATGATGCTATTTCCACATTGTGATATTTCTGTATGTCAAGAATTCCAAAAACTTTATAACAGGGTTATGAGTGCTCTTAAGTTTGAGTTAGCCATTAACTCTTCACCCTTGCAGTAAGTCTAACATGTCCAGAAACGTCATTGTAATTTCTTTTCTTGTGTCTGTCTGTCTCCACCCAGAACTCGATTCGGCACAATTTGTCCCTCCACAACAAGTTTGTGAGAGTACACAATGAATCTACAGGAAAGAGCTCTTGGTGGATGCTCAATCCCGATGGGGGGAAGACAGGGAAAGCTCCTCGCCGCCGTGCTGCGTCTATGGACAACAGCACTAAGCTGCTAAAAAGCCGCATGCGGGCGAAGCAGACCAAGAAGCAGGCAGGGGCAGGTGGCATAAGTGGTCCTGGGGGTGCCATACAGGGTGACGGTGTGTCTGGGGCAGGTAGTGCAGACAGTCCAGGACCTCCGGGACAGTTTGGAAAGTGGGGGGTCAACAGTACCAGCCCATCGTCCCGTGGTAGCTTGGATGACCAAGACATGTGGACAAGCTTCAGGCCACGTACCAGCTCCAATGCCAGCACCTTAAGTGGTAGGCTTTCCCCAATTGTCCCAGGGCAGGAAGATGAAGACAACTTACCAGAAGATGGGCTTCTGAGTGGCTATACTCCTAGCAGTCTTCCACCAACACTTGCTGAGACTCTTATGGAGGAACTGGACCTAATTGATGGGCTTACCTTAATGACAGCACAGCAAGGGGGTGCAAGCCCAAGTACTGCCCCCCAAGCCCCACCTACACCACTGCCCTCAGCATCTACCCTGTTGCCTCGTGGATCTAACTTTCCCTCTTATCGTCAGCTACAGCCAGTGAAGGGACCTCAGGGACCAACCCAGCCAGGGTCACAGAGCTCAGTTCAGCAGGGCGCGGCCTCCAGCACAAGCCCATCAAACTTTGGAAACTCCCTCTTCAACCCTCTGCCTGGGCCTGGATCTCTGAGTGGTTTCAGCACTCATGTGCCCTCCAGCCTTGAGGCACTTCTCACTTCTGACTCACCCCCACCAAGTGATGTCATGATGACTCAGGTGGACCCTTTGATGCCTAGCCAGGGAGGTACCAATCTCCTAGGGCTTGGGGGGGGCATGTCTGGAAACCAAGCTAAGCCTGGTCAAATAATCTTGGGCAAGAGTATGGAAACTAGCCCAGTAGGGCAAATGACCCTTCAGCAGCAAAGTCAACTACAGCCCCAGCAGCACCAGCAACAGCACTCTCAAATGAGCTTTGGTATGCTGCTGTCAGGCATGGGCCAAGAACCAGCGCAGCTATCAGCCATGAAGCCTCAACATCAAGTGCCAGGTGGAGGGCTACTTCAACATGGAGCTGTCCCTTCAGCAGGTGGGAATGGAGGTCTTCAGGGGATAAGCCAGTTTGGGACACCAGCTTGCTTTTTGCCCTCTCAGGACCGCCTGCCCACAGACTTGGATATTGATATGTTCACAGAAAACCTGGACTGTGATGTCGATTACATCATCAACAGTGACCTTATGGATGGAGATGGAATTGACTTTAACTTTGACCCTGTTATTCCTGCTGGGCAAAGTTACCCTGGGCCAGCAACCACGCAGAGTTCCTCTCACAACTGGGTGCCCAGCTAACTTTGTTGAAGATAGGACAAAGTAAGGCATATAGACATCTTAGAAAGCAATAGATTTACATGTATGTGTTTGTGTGGATGTTCCGATTCAGAGGCACTTGCAGTTTAATGTTGTTTCACATATAAGCAAGTGTGCTTAGTTCATAGCGTAGTTTGCTTGTTCAGAGAGGGAATCAAACCCTTTTCTGGAAGGCAAAGGTTTGGTCCAGTATGCTACACCAGCCATGATATGTTGTATTACAGTGGTCATCAGACTTCCTCCTGGAGATCTAATGTTCTGCCACATCTGTTCAACCTTCATCTTACATACCTTATTCAGCTTATCAAGGACTTCCAGAGACAGTCATTCAATAGATAAAGTAGGGCTGATTAGGAGTGGAGCTGTAGTCTCAGGAAGGTAAATCTCCAGGAGTAGGGTTGGAGACAACTATGGAAGCATAAAATTAGCTATTCATCTTACTTGTCTGTCCTCACTCATCTGTGGTATAATGTTTCTCATTTGGCTTCTCAGTGTGAATAATCTGAGTACAGCATTTAATCTTTCTTCTTTTTATTCTTATTGCAGGACAGCTCTTCATCCCTAACAAAATTTTGGAAACTCATGGTGCATTGGCTAAAATGTCAACCCATTCGGTTTCAGTTTTTCCATTTTACCTCGAATGCATAATCTATTTTGGCTGAAGATATAAACTGACTTTTGCCATTTTTTAAACGTTTTTGGCAGCAGAAAAGTAAACAAGTGCCAACATATTCTGGGATGTGGACTATTGGACACAGACACCGAACAGAAGAAAGATTTTGAGTTTTTAAAAGTTGCTGTTTTGTCAGATGTCAGAGATGTTGAGTAGGAAACAGGAGAGAGTACAGTAGTGAAGAAGCACAACTAATAAACTACTAATCATGTTTATTACAGTTATGCCTATAACTAATACCAAAGTAGCGCAGGACTGAGATGGTACTTCTCTTCTTTGATCTAAAGACAGAACTGACTTTGGCCAGAAGAATCAAACTTTGGAGGACCTTCAGATGTAAGAACCTTCCTACATTTATCAGCAGCTGAAAAAGAACAATTTCAAAAAAAGTAAAGCTGCATTGAACACTTAAATGGATGGATGGATCGGATGGATAACACAGCTGACCCGTCTACTTTCTGACAACCTCTTGAAGGCAGCATTAAACCACAGGAACACACAAGACACAATCTTCACCATTTGTCTGGGCTTGAATGGAGATAAGTCTTACTGAGCCCAGAACACAATGTATAGTTGGACAAGCGTAAATAGTAGGGCCTCAGTGGTACGAAAAGTACTAATTTGCGTCTTAGTATAGAAAGAAGTGAAAACAAAATGAAATGATTTCAAGGTGGTTTGGCAATTTGAGGGTGATTAATGAGCTTTGAGTTTGGCATGTATAACATCTGCTCAGGAAGGTATTTTTCTCTTGTGTGCTGAAGAGTGGAGGCTGATCACTAAGTGAGACTGGTTTTGTTTACTTGCTCTTAAATTATGTTCATTAATCGTATGAAGAAATGTGACACACAGGGCATTTTGATTTACCATAGAAATTGAGGGATTGATTCTATGGTTTTCACCACTCTGCCAACAATTTGAAAGGCATAGTGTTATCAGAAATAGAGTGCCCTTTTGCAGAATGCAATGTTTGAAGTTTTTTCTGTGTATTGCTTGATTTTTCCAGTTCTTGCAAGTGCTTAAATTCGCAGACAAGAATCCAAAGTGATGTTGAATCATTTCATTCAAAGGTTCAATTGACTGGTAATTCAGCAGATGCTATACAACACTGTCCTTGGCATGTAGAACTCAAAACAGTGTGAAAAGGGGGGCAAGATATTTTCTCAGTGATTACTTTTTCTTATGTAATACTAACCATCTTTTGTATAAGTTTGTTAAAGAGAAACAGAAAACAGTTGATTATATTGACTAGAGTTTTAGTGTCCAGTTTAGATTTGGGCAATATTATTAAGCAAATATTCTTACTTATCAGAAAATACACTGTTAACGAGGGTTTTTTAAAACTGTGCAGAAATGATCCGACTTTCTAATGATCATTTTCTATGTAATCTTTTATTTTTGTAAAAGATGAGATGCATGTAGATTTTATACATAACCAAAGGAACACTAAGAACTGCATGTGAGACTGGGAGAGCTTGAGATGAAAGTATTGCAGTGTAGATAAGCTTTACACAATGGAGCTTGTTAAAAAAAATATTGAAAAGTTAACCTTTTATTAAATCACATAAATTGATTGCATGGGTGCATTTAATAACATGCTTTGTGAATTAGAGTTTGTCATGTGATCTTTATATTATGATATAAAAAGTGTATAATGAGCTCTATCACTTGCCAGACAATTTATGATTTCATCTCAAAAAAGAAAGGAAAAATACAACAACCGTTCAAATAGGAAGTGGATGATGCAATGTTTAACTCTCAGGGTTTTAAAAAATTATAATGAAAAAACTTCCTAAAGGAAGCAGAAAGATAATCGTGTTGAAAAATAATTGCTGATTTTATAAATGCCACCCAGCCATCACTTTACATGTTTTTACATTGCAGAAGTGTATCTTATGTTCCACTTGAAGAGAGGCTGTGTAATGTATGCATTTACAGAAAGTAAACTGCCAACAAACACTATAGCATGTTTTGCTCTAAAGCACATCCTACAGCTCCATATATTCCCATGTTTTTTTTTCAGTGTCTAAGTTCTGCTTTTGTTTTAATTGGTTGGTCAGTTTTACTCCATTAGTTCAAAATCAGAATTCTCATCTTTACATAGATTGGACGTTAATTTGCGAGCTGGAAATGTTTCATCAATTAACTGTAATAACTTGAGTATATTAGATGTAAACTAACTGTTGAGTTTCTGCAATTGCAGAGGCTTTATGTTTTCTCCTATTGATTGGTGCTAGACATTAACTATGACAATTAAATAGGGCCGTACTTAGATTTCAGGGCCTTAAATCATTTTATGCAGCACATCAGTACATTTTCAGACTATAGAATATGTATAGATAAAATGACTTATTATCCCCCAAACATTGTTAGTTTTTGTAGATTTTAAACACCTTTGTGAATGCAGATGAGGGGAGTCAGCCATTGAATTATTCACCACACATCAAGTAACAATGCACTACATTTTTCAGTCTTTTTTTTTTTTAAGAGAAAACATGGTGTTATTTTGTTATGGCGATTGCTCTTGATCTGTATTTCAATTAACCGTTTACATCATTGCTCTGGTCTTTTTGGGCTTTTCCCAGTTCATGCATGTGTGTTTGTGCGTGTGCTACGCGTTCTGTACGTTTGTGTTGGGAATGATGATGTATTGATTGTGTGGTTAAGTAGTGATAGTTGATTTGAGAATGACGGTGAGTGATGAACAATGTACATTATAACGTGGAGAAACAAACCAACAGACTATGTTTGGACAAGCAGGATCTAGTGCAAAATTTGCATTTATATTTGCTATATTGTCCATCAGACAAGCCTCTGGTTATTATTATTAGAACCAAAAGGTTCATACTAAACATGCAAGTAAAAATAGAAGCATGTAAAAAAACAACTGCATGTCAAAGCAGAGTCTTAAGGGTTTGAATACCAAGTGACTGACAAACTATAGAATTCTGTTTTTTTTCTTTATCTAAGAATGACAGTGGATATAGAAAACTAACACATGTTCATTTGAGGGGTTTGGTGGATGATGGAAAATGAACAATCCAGAAATCCCAATAGTCAGGGCCACAGACTTTCTACGTAAGTTTTCATAATCTCCAGATCATTTTTTTCTTTTTTTTTATATACATATACATATATATTATTATTAGCTTTCTCATTTTTATTATTCATACTTCTAGTTTCTCTTCTTTCCTTCAGAAATTCTGCTGAGTATCCCACTTGATGAAATATTTTAGTTTATGGATAGCATTGAGTTTTGTTTGTTATGGGGGAAGGTGGGGTGTAAACGATTGGGGAATTGTGCATAGCCAGTTTACTGTATGTGTACTTCATTGCTTTATTTTGATTCATGTCCCCCCTTCCCCTGAGATTCTTACTTTTAAGTTAGCCAGAGGTGACTGAAAACAGTCAAGGATAACTGAAATAAATCTAATCAGTTTAACTAATACTGTCTGTTGTGATTCTCATTTCAAAGTAAGAAGCTGAACTGAATATTGGGGTACATGTCAAAAGGTATCCAGATGCTCCCTTCAATGAGTGAATTCTTACGCTTCAATGATGCACCCATATCGAAAATAGGGGTTCAGTTGCACAGAAAGCTTATATCATCTCCATAGAAAGCATTGCAAATAGAATGGGACAATCTGGAGCAACTGTACATGAGCCTAAGGTCACCATACCCAGTGCCAAGCACCAGCTTTAGAGACACAAAGCCCCCAACACTTACTGTAGAACTGCATTCTCTGCAGTGATAGAGATCCATTCAATACCTCTGAGATGAGTGAAAGTGGCGTTTGCGATCCAGAAATAATCATCCCTAATATGAACTCATTCTCTGGATACATGGTTGAATGCAGTCAAATCAGTGTTTTGCTGTCTAGTTTACAGCCTTCCAAGAAGAGGCTGCTCCTGATTAGGGTTTGCCTCAGCAGATTGTTTCTATGTCCTCCTGTCCTCTGCATCTTCCTTGCTCACACCAACTGCCCGCATGTCCTCCCTCACCACATCCATCTTTTCCGTCCTTTACTTCCTCCAGCCCTCTCTCACTCATTTTCCTTGATCATTAGACCCTCAACTACTCCTTCCATCTTCTTAACACACTGCCTGTGACTACATTTCCATTGTTCTCTTTCACCATCCTAACCTGCTGCACATCTTTCCCAGCTCAGTCCCTCTGCTTAGCCAGCCTATACAGCTCCTTTCCCCCCTCGTTAGTCTCCAATCTCTCATACAACTCGCAATAGACCTTAGCTTTAGCCTTTGCCACTTCTCGCTTTACCTTATGTTTCATTTCCTTATACTCCTGTCTACTTTCTTCATCTCTCTGACTATCACACTTCTTCACCAACCTCTTCCTCCAGATACTGTCCTGTACATCCTAGGTTTCCTTGTCCTCTTTCCTATGTCCAGATGTCACCCCTAGCACCTTTCTAGCTGTCTCTCTTACTACTTCTGCAGAAGCTGCCCAGCTATCTGGCAACTCTTCACTGCCACCCAATCCCTGTCCTAATTCCTCCTTGAACTCCATCTTACAGTCCTCCTCCTTCACCTTTTTGACTTCCAGAGTCATCCTGCAGACTACCATCCTATGCTGTCTAGCTACATTCTCTCCAGTCAGTTTTGCAGTTTCCAATCTTCTACAGTGGTGTCCTGATTTCTTTTTTTCCATGTTTTCACACTTAAATGTGTCAGATCATCAAACAAATTTAAATATTAGTCAAAGACAACACAAGTAAACACAAAATTTAAGTGAAGGATTTTATTATTAAGGGAGAAAAAAAATCCAAATTTTCATGGCCCTGTGTGACAATGTGATTGCCCCAGGAGTGGCCGGCTGACAAAAATTACTCTGTGGACTGACAAGACAAAAGTTTTGGAAAGTGTGTGCCCCATTACATCTGCGTAGAAGTAACACCGCATTTCAGAAAAAGAACATCACACCAACAGTAAAATGTGGTGGTAGTGTGATGGTCTGGAGCTGTTTTGCTGCTTCAGGACCTGGAAGACTTGCTGTGATAAATGGAACCATGAATTCTGATCTCTACCAAAAATTCCTGATGGAGAATGTCCGGCCATCTGTTCGTGACCTCAAGGTGAAACGAACTTGGGTTCTGCAGAAGGACAATAATCCAAAACACACCAGCAAGTCCACGTCTGATTGGCTGAAGAAAACCAAAATGAAGACTTTTGGAGTGGCCTAGTCAAAGTCCTGACCTGAATCCTATTGATATGCTGTGGCATGACCTTAAAAAAGCGGTTCATGCTCGAAAACTCTAAAATGTGGCTGAACTACAACAATTCTGCATAGATGAGTGGGCCAAAATTCCTCCACAGCGCTGTAAAAGACTCATTGCAAGTTATTGCAAATGCTTTATTGCAGTTGTTGCTGCGAAGTGTGGCCCAACCAGTTATTAGATTTAGGGGGCAATCACATTGTTACACAGGGCCATGTAGGTTTGGACTTTTTTTTCTCCCTTAATAATAAAATCCTTCACTTAGAAAACGCATTTTGTGTTTACTTGTGTTGTCTTCGACTAATATTTAAATTTGATTGATGATCTGACACATTTAAGTGTGGCATACACGGGGGAAAAAAATGAGGAATCAGGAAGGGGGCAAACACTTTTTCACACCACTGTATATAATCCCCCTGCATGCATCTTCCTCCACTCTTACATGTCACCCTGTGCTCCTCCCTCTTCTTAAAATACGAGTTTCCATCCTCTTTGCAAAATCCACTGCCATCTGACCTTGTTTTCCTCTCCTTGACACCATATCTACCCCTCACCTCATCACCGCTGTTCCCTTCAGCAACATGTCAATTAAAGTATGCTCCAAAACTCTCCCTCCCTTGGGTACACACTCCACTGCTTCGTCCAACACACCCCAGAATCCTTCTTTCTCATCCCTCTCACACCCAACCTGTGGGGCATATGAACTAACAACCTTTAGCATCACACTTTCAATTTCTAACTTCACACTCTGTCACTCTGACACGCTTTTTATCTCCAGAACACTCCTAACATACTCTTCCTTCACAACACCACCTACCCCATTTCTCCTCCCATCCACACCATTATAGAACAATTTGAAACCTCTTCCAATAAACTTGTCCTTACTTTCTTTCCATCTGGTCTTCTACAAAATATATCAACCGTCCTTCTCCCTTTACCTGTCTCACTTGTACTCTCCTACTGTTCCTCCCCTCTCCTTCAGCCAACAGTAGCCCAATTTCCACAAGCACCCTGTCAGCTAACAGTACCGGTGGCAGTTGTTAACCTGGGGCTTGACCGATTTAGTATGGGAAATGTTCTGGTTCCCCACATATTTGACATAGCAACGTTTTACATCGGATGCCCTTCCTGTCATAACCCCCCTCAACTTACCCAAACTTGGGGCCATCACTAAGAAATACACTGGCTTGTGCACCTCCAGTGGCTGGATTAACAGAAGCTGTTACTGCTGCAAATGTTGGGCAAGACAAACTCCCTATTAATACCTTTGATTTACAGAATTAATGCTGGATGAATGTGTCTAAAAATCTTCGGACCTAGAGGCTATTTTGCAGACAGGGCTCTACCTTGCAATGTTTGTAGCTAGTGCACCAACAAGACACTTTATTAGGCACACCTACTTACATTGTATCTGTATTGACAAGTCTCAGCTCCACTCAGCATGTAGGTGCACACTGTAGTTTACAAGAACAGACCGTAGCTTATTTGTTTCTCTGCATTTGTTATCCTGCTCTTCCCTGTTCACACAAGATCATGAACCCCACACGACCACCAGTGATCAGGTATTATGTATGGGGGATCATTCCCAGCACAGCAGTGACCAAGACACGATACTGGTAAATGTACCTAATGAGTGGCATGTCGGGAGCTCATGAGGAAAGATTTTTAATCTACAGCTAACATTTCTTAACATGGACATTGAATGGCTTCAGTGTTTATCATGTTATTTCAGCACCATTAAATCATCATATAACTCAGAGGGGCTTGCAAACACAGGTTGCTTTGAAATTCAGCTGCACTCTGAACTCTAAAGACTGTAAATAGAGGAAACATGAAGAAAAAAAAAAAACCTGGCTTGTGGTTTTATAGATAAATTCCCATTGTCTGTAAACATAACTCAGGTTAATAACTTGGGCTCAATATATCAGAAGCTTAAGGTGCCAGTTGTTGCTTTTCTAGCTTTCTGCATTTTTGGTTGTGATTGCAATTGCTAGAAGCATGCCTGATTATAGAACATGGTGTTACTTGGGAAGGTTTCTGAGGTGCTGACTAGAAGAAAACAATGGCATTCGAGGTATTTTAAGCTATACTCTTGAGGGGCCTCTTTGGGTTTCAGTGTGTACCGTTCTTAATTTATTCATTCCCAGAGTACAGAATTGGGGTGACATTCTCCTTAAAGTCTATACAGGACACTGTTTAAGAATCTGTAAGCAGAACATTCTCAGAAATGACAGACTGTTACATTAACTGAAGTAAACGCTGTTCCTGGGACAGAAGATGCTATTCAGAGATTGAAGACCACTGAAGCACTCTACACAAGCCTGGGTGGAGAAAAACGTGACCTTAAACTTGCAGTCAAGCTACAACCAGGGCCTCTAATAGGATTTGTTTTAATATGCTACCACTGTAATTGGCTTGTGCTTAATTTCAGTCAATTTGCGTGAGAGTGAGCGAGTTAACAATTTGCCACTAGATGGCACTATTGTCTCAGTGCCACGGCACAAAGAACATGAGAACTATGAAGAAGCATTTCAGCATCAACATCCATCTCGATAAATGTTATTTAAACCAATGAATCCAGCTGAACAGAACAGTACATTAAAACACAAGACACAAGTGGTATAGCATGTCTTTATAGAAAAAATATGTTCATACTTCAGGGAAAACAAAAGATTTTTTGCTTGCTTTTTCTTGTTTTGACTTTTTTTTTTTGTTGGTTTATAATCCCTACATTTACGTGGTAAATAACAAACAACTTGGCCAAAGCCATGCTCTTTCAGTATTTCAGTCTCCATCAGAGATTTCACAAAGAAAGGCAAAAAAGACGGGAAGGGAGGAGGGTCCACTGTTGCTCCTTGATGTCGTACAAGGGAGTGATCGATCATGACATGCTGATGGTACGACAGGCAAACTACAGCGCGTAAGATGCAGAACAGCTGGATGGTACTAAGGGTAGGTGGTGGTGCTGCTGCTGCTGGCTGGTACAGAGAAGCACAATCAAGTCCTTCTGAGGGCTTGTCTGCTACAGTTTTGTTTGCTTTGTGAGTGCGAGAGCAGTGCAGTTTGGCCCATGCTACCAAACCTTCTTCCAACACGCTTCAGTAGTACCTCCTGTCCTCCAGAGACCAGTCCAAGATCGGCTCACTGATATAAGCTAAAGGCACCACACTTATTTCAAGGTCCATGAAGTCCTGGACTAAAGCATGCAGTCAACAGATGAGTTTTTAATGTTTTTTTTTTTTTTTTTTTTTTTTTAAAGACTGGCACCTGTGTCCAGGATGACGGCCCAGAAGGTTAGCATATACTGAAATACATCCATTGGTTTTGTGTTCCTCTGATATGCACTTTGTAGTTCCCTCAACAGTTTCATACTAAATTTGAAAGACATCACAACTGATGAGATTCAGCATTATCATGCCATCAACTCATCTCAACTTCCCTTCCCTCCCACAGAAAAAGAAAGACAAAACAAAACATGAAAACAAAAAGTCATTGGCTAGGTTGACAGATGATCAAATCCAATTATGTCTCCATCGTTTCACATTTCCTTTCTGTCCCCTGTCTAAATTCATGAGTCCATGCCAAACAAGTCTGATTTTAGTACTATACACTGATTGAACACAGCCACAGTGATATAGTATAGTAATGCAATGTGTTTAAAAAAAAAAAAAAAAGGAAAAAAAAAAGAGAAAAAAAACCCAAAAACAATATTCTATGTTGGTGCCCATGTTCCTTTGCCAAATGTACCCTACATGAGCTTTGGAAAACTGCAACTCTTCAATACTATCATGGCTTTACCTTACAAACGACCAAGTTCGGCCTTTTCCACCAGCAGAAAATGTGAAGAAAATATGGCATCAGAGCGGTGGGCAGCGGTGAATCCTGGCCTCACTAGGTCATTTGTTCCAATAACAGTTACAGCTGCTCAGAGGCAATGCAGGTCACTTATGGGGTTTTTGTGCAAAAAGTCCAGTGCAAGGAAACAATTTGTGCAGGTCAATTACAGGAAGCATTGCGGTAGGCTGACCTTTGACCTCATCGCATTTAAAATCACAGATGGCAAAAGTATCATTGAATGGTTTTGCAGATTTGTTTGGAAAAGAAATTTCTTCATTTTACCTACACCAGTATGTGGCAACATTAAAATCTTTAGACAATGTTAAGCTTATTCTAAACTCCGGCGGAGTGTACATCGCATGTAACGTTTGATACTTCTGCAGTAAAATTGGTAAAATGTGTTGGATTGGAGTCTTCGGCCTTCACATTAATGCTGGATAACCCAGCAGTACAGCTAGCAATAATTAAAGGAGTCATATCAAGCACGTCCTTTTTTGATGGTAGGAAATATCAGACGCTGCTGCAAGAGAAGTTGGTTCCTAAATGTATTGTTTCTCTTAAAAATGCTATTTAAAAAAGTTCTAGTCATGTAACCCTATGTTGTCTATTTTGTCTTGTTCTGAAATGAAACTCAAATGAAGCATTCAGAAATGGTTTTGAACATTCAACTTTTGTCTGTTCGCTCAGCCTCAGTAAACACAGACTCCCATTCTGGGAGAGGTCAAAGCCACTTGTTTCCATCTCAATACTCTAGAACTGAAATCTATGCTTTTTCTTGCCCTCTCCCATCTGCCAGTTAGCAAAGAAACAACAGCCAAAATACAACAATAATAAAAATATCAACGACATTAACAACAATAATAAAGGTAATTGCACATTCACCATCTGAAACAGGGATATCCCGACAGAAAAAAGTAGAAAAAAAAAAAGAAAAAAAAAGCACACACACATGTACACACACTCACACAGACAGGGTTAAGGAGTTACGGTCAGAGAACAGAGAAAACAATGAAGGAGGAACAACATGCAAAGAGAGAAATAAAGAAAGAGAAAGAAAGAAAGAAAAGAGAAAGAGAGAAAGATTGGGGGGGGGGGGGTGTCACGGGGTAAGATTGTTTTTTCACCTTCAAGTATCACCTTGAAGACGTTTCACAGCAGTACCTTGAGTCACACTTAAGTGACCTTTGACAATGAGAACACATAAGAGATATGGATAAAGAGAGATATTGCTCTTCATAAGTCTCTGTTTGGCTCCCCCTGTCTTTTTAAACGTCCATTCGTCCCCACTGGGTTAGGACTCTCGTACCGTAAGTGACTGTGCAACTCCTTTCATGACTCTGCATGCGAATGCTGGTATCTTAGGCAATCATATACTGAGTGATGGCTCTAAGTGCATAGAGCAGCTCAGCCTGAAGCCGAGCCTCCATCACCAGCAGGTTCACATGGACCTGAAGGAGAAAGTGAGCGAAAGGGAGAGAGATAGATTCATTACATGAGTCCATACATATGCATTCAAACTCTGATACGAGTAAGAAAAGCATGTGTCTATTTGAAATGGAACACACACATAAAAGGCAATGCATTGAACTGACATATCTAAAATATATCTGATAATGTTTACCTTCTCCAAGGCTTTGAGAGGAGCCCAAGTCAGGGGGCACATCGGATTCTTGGTAGAGTCTGGGTAGCAGGCCACAGCCTTAATATAAAGCTTCAGTCCACGCTCCAGCAGGTGGTTGACTTCTCCATAATCATAATCATCATATCTGTGGAAATATGTAAATATTATACTTTAATTCTTGACTACATGTACATGCAAAGGACTAAAACTGGGCCAAGACATTTAGGAGTGTGAAGGTTTTTCCGAACTTGATATCTCCCAATAATGGGACCAACACAGACAGTTGCGACACTTGGGACCAGATTTGCGAAGTGGAAAGACGGGGGATTTTAGCTTAAATGGGGTGGTAGTAGCCTTGACCACCCAATGACCTGATGACCACAAAGTCGCAGGTTTAAACTCCTACTTTCTACCCTTGTGTCCTTGAGCACTTAACCCTCAGTTGCACCAGAGAGACTGTCCCTGTAACTAACGGCCGTAAGTCGCCCTGGATAAGAGTGTCAGACAAATGCCCCCTATAAATGGACTGAAAACTAACACACTATAGTCTGAAAAGACTGAAGAGACTGATTGTAGACGGTGATTGTACCTAATTCCATAGATGCAGTGGATGTAGTTCCAAATGGCTCTTTTGAGATCCGGGTCATGGGGGGAGGGGAGGGAGGCCACGCTCCGGAACCGGTCATCTAGCAGATGCCCAATGTCCGAATAGAGTCTGTTTACTAAGGAGAAACCATGGTCCTCCCACGAGTAGTCCTGAACACAAACACATATGCAATTGATTACAGTGCACAGTTACCACCTTTTCTTAAGATTATTCACGAAACATCAGCTGCCGTTTCACATTCATCTAACCGTAACCTGTGTTAAATTAAGAGGATGTTCAGTCTCAAATAAAAAGTACACTTTGGAGTCTGGCGTTAGGGAGATCCAGAGAGATGAGAGATTTCATGTGACTCTTAAGCAGTAAGCACCAAGCTCATGTTTAAGGTTAAGGGAAAATAAAGTGTAGAATTGCTTCTCTAAATCAGACTAGGACTGTGCTGCTGCCCTGCTGTAACCTAATGCAATGGCAATGTCCTCACCTGCACCCGGAATACTTGGAAATGGTCCTCCTCCCGTCGGGCAAATTCCTGGTAGCCAAAGTCAGGGTCTGTGACGAAGCGAGAGGGGTCTGTAGAGCACATCATCTCTTCTTCTTCTTCCTCTGCATCTGATCCAGAGACGGATAGGGTGCAGAAAAGTGAATGAACATTCGCCAATCAATATAACCCCACAAACATGTATGCTTGAGTGTAAATATGAAGACTTGAGCGGCGCCGACTTAAATCTAATCATGAACCATGACACACAGCCTACCTATATGCAGGAGTGTGTGTGAATGTAGGACTGGATCTCCTTTTCTCTCTTTCTCCTCCTGAGACTTCTGTATTCTCTCTCTCAGGCAAGCCAGTTCACAGCTTGAGTCTAGAGACTGCATAAGAAAGGAGGGAAAATGCTGTTACGAACATTAGCCCACACAGAGTTCAAGTCTCCTACATGGCCAAGCTATTAGATTTCAGTACAGTTTTCATGGGAGATCTGGTTAAGATGCTGAGTCATTTTTGTGGTTTGCGCTAAACATGAAGCAGCAAATCTACATTTAACCTTCTGTGCCAAAAAGACCCACGTGAGAAACTAAGAAAGCTCCAGTTGGCTGTGGTGAGCATTAAGACCTTACCCTCCTGCGAGGTGCACGCTCTGTAGGCGGTAAGGCCGTGTTGCCATTGGCAGCATCACACAGGCAGTAGCCTGGGGGTGTTCCATGAGGCACTCTCGGAGTGGGCACGGTGTCCGTTTCGGAGGATGAGCCGAAAATGAAGCTGCAGAGCGAGTGACAATGGGCCAGTAGCACCACGGCCTGGACTAGTTCAGCTAGTGACCAGCACTGCTCGCCCGGCTTCAGCAGAGCCTGCAAAACATTAGGAAACCCGACTCAGAACATTAGAAACATTGTGAATCGGCACTCAAGTTCACTAATAAAATCCCTATGATACTGGCTTACAAAGATAATTCGCATAGCTCCTTGCAATTAAGTGCAATCTTGGGCTGACCACGACTAAGGATAAATAACAGTATCATAACTACTAAATAAATACCACAGGATTGCAACTTAAAATTAGTTTGATGTTTAAATTGAAGCCTCTGTAGTCATATGCAAATCTTCAAACACCCCCAGTCAAATTACATGTTTTGTTGATTTTCAACGTGAAAATAAGTTAATTCCTTTTCAGTGAATCAACCTAAATGTTTGGGGTTTTTTTTTTTAGCGAAACTTAATGCACAATTTTTTTCCCCAAATATTGAGAAAAAACACAAACAATATGTCACAATTGTGCATAGGTCACAGTTTATTTTCCCCAATGTGTGCAATAAACAGTATGTAAAATACATTTTTTGATATTTCACAGTGCATCTTCTTCACAACATGCAAATGGACAATATGTTTAGCAACACCAACTAGCAAATAAAGAAATCAATTAAAATTCATGCAGTGATTTGACCGACAATCTCAGTCAACCAAGAATGGTACACCTGATTTTGTGTGTCTAAACACAATGTGCTCTCGACTTTACCTGTATGTGGGAGTGTGCAGTGAGCCAGGGTTGGTGAGCCAGCACTTTGTTGATGTGGTCAAGCTGCTGTAAGCGAGGGGGCGCAGCCTCCAACCCTTGAAGCCACACCGGGTCGCCGCCCACTCGCAGGAACTGAGCCGAGTGCAAAGAAACCAGGTAGCTGCAATGATGCCGCGCTGCAGCCTGAAACACACACATGTACATAAAACATAGAGATCACTTCTCCACACACTTGAGTGTTTTTGTCTACTTGTATCCTGTTCATTTACACCAGTTCATAAGTATTTGGGGGCTATGGTCTTTGTATATATGTGCCTCTCATATAAGTTGAATGTGAATGAGAGCACAGTTGTGTAACATCAGTACAATGACTGCTCTCACCATGATGGCAATGTAGTGACGGTAGTGATGGGGCAGTGGGCCGTCCATGTACAGGATGTAGTGCTGGGTGCGCAGGAAGCTCTCCAAATACTGTGGATGTGAGGCCATTTGCTGAGATACTGTGTCTAAACGCCCCCTGCTGGCCAGAGCCTTCATGCACAATGGAGAGGCACGTTCCTTCTCAGTGTTCACCTTCATCACCTACATAGGTAAAGAACAGGCACAGTGAGCCAGGCACAAAGAATACTGCCAAAGGAGGAAAAAACACACAGGTGCACATCAGTCTGATGAACCTCCTGAAAATTTCTCCAGTTGGTAAACAGAAAACCAGTTCTGCTTTTGACAAGGTTAAACTGTTTTCTATACTGTTTTTCCCCCTTTACTGTGCTTTTGAAATCCTTTGTCCTAGGAACAGAACACAGGACATCTCCATGCTTCCATTACCACTGCAGCCTATGTTTCTCAGCTTTGGCTGGACTGCTGCATACTGGCTGGCTCCAAATGGAGCATTATAAAACGGTAACAGGCCACGACTCTGCCGTGGGTAATAAAGCTTCAGTCATTCTCGAAGGAATCCACTTGGACTCCTGAAAAAGAACGGGAGAAGGAAAATAGAAGCAATACCACCAGAAGCATTCTTCAAATAATTTGTCAGGGGGTGGGAGTGGGGAGAAAAGGAAAAAAACAAACAAGGCCACTTCAGTGGGTCCTAGAAGCCTGAAGTCAGACAGAAGGAAATATTCTACACCAAGAACAGGCAAGTTTGGAGTTAATCTACAAGACAATAGCTAGACAGGCGTCTGTCTACTGAGTCTGCCAGACAATACAACCCGAAAACATCAACCAGTGAAAGTGGCGAAAGAATCCTGTCTGGTTTAAAAACCACCTTTGTGTACAAGACATCTGCTTTAAGTAATTAGTTCCTTCAACCTCAAGCAAGACAAACAGCAGGGCTGAGGAAATAGAGTATTTGTCATGTCTTCCTGTTCTCGTGCGAGCCGTGAAGGCCAGTGGCCTCCTGGTTCTGCCTTTGGCTGGCTTTGTGTTTGGCTGAGGGGATTAGTGAAATCCTGCCCTGTACCCCCCTCCAGTCACTTCCCCTATCTGTCCGCATGCACGCACCCACACACCCACTCACAAACACAGGGGCTGGTGCACTCCGACCGAAGCATGCATCAACGAATAAGAAGGTCCAGGGAGAAAAAAAAATGAACCAGAGTACCAAATAAATGGATGGCAGTGGGGGGCTGGAATAGTGGGAAAAATGGCTGCTGAAAAAATAAGAAAAGGTAATAAAGCAACAAAAAAAAAAGAAAAAAAAAAGAGGCAAACCTAAAATTTCAAAGAGTATTCAAACCCATTTCCAAATTATGAACCCTTTTAATGAAAGATATAAAAATGTAGCTATTATTATAAGGGGTTATTATAACTAAAACCAAAGTGGGTCTTGCCTCTCTTTCCTGGTATGTGAAACAGGAGACCAGGGCCTCTCACCGCCAAATGTTTCACTGCCAAATGCACAGCAGTGCTGGCAGCAGTTATTCCTTCGAGTAAACCACTGCTCTGCTGGCCTGGCTGACATGTAGTCATGGTGGGAAGGAGGTCAGTTACAAGTGGGGAGGGGGGTAGAAGCAAGGCTTCTGACTGAACTCACACATGAATGTTGTCACGTATTTTATCGCGTTCAGTCTTGCAACATAACTCGAAGACAACTGGCAGTCACAGGCTGCCTATTAAAAAAAAAAAATCTTACTCATTAGACGATCAGGATTTTAAAAATAAAAATAAAAAAAAATAACCTGTTTCCATTTACAGACGTTTGTGGAACTGTTCACATCCTGGGTTCTACTTCTCATATGAAGTTTTTTTTTTAAACATATGAAAATATGATCTCTTGCTGCACTGTACAATGTTCATGAAGGGGAAACACACAGAGTCCAGGTCTAAATCTCATAAAGCAGTCCATATTCTCTCGAGCATTAAGCCATACTTTTATGAACACTGGCAAACACGGATGTCCTAATGTCCATGCGAAGTGCTGAAGTTTCACCGATCTGTCCAGCTCACGCCAGCTCATCTAGCGCCTGACCAGAATCAGGCAGTTATAAATATCTGAGCGAGACAGCTGGGATAGCAGTTGCACAGATAAGAGCTAAATGGCATTTCTATGTAACATACAAGCAAGAAAGAAAGCACCGACATTCTCACAAGCAGCAGCTGATTGGGTTCTCAGGTAAAGGAGAATTAAAGAGCCTTATTCAGTTCAGCACCACGTCTCTTGACAAGGAGAGTCTTAGTGCTAACTGAACCGCATATGTATTCCTATTCAAACCATTTTAAGAAAAGTGGGTCATGAGATCAATGCACTGAGATGCAGGTACAGACTCGAGGTATACATATAACAGATGCCTGAATAGTAATATATGCATTCTTATAAATTCTTAAAAGGAAATTCCACCAATTTTACAACAATTCCGCATAACTTAATGAGTAAACAAAGTGATTCAGAGCGTGGTTTGATATGAAGATGGTCAGGCGTTCCAGAGAAACATCCCGAGTTAGAATAGTTTTCAAAGGAGCAGATGTCCAAAGCACTTCATTACTCTAAAAGCTACCTGACAAAGATATGGGTTATAAGCATACAAGTTATGAGTGTGATGCAGATGTTTTGGGATAGTTCTGAGAGGCAGTTTTGTCCTGGGATTTATTTCTAAAATACAATCACGGCAGAAAGGTGCACGCAAAAGCAAAACAGCACCCACAGAACATTTTCCTCCAGAATGACCACAATTTCACTGTTATCATTAAACCAGACAGTACACGATTCTGCATCTCCATTTTTGTTTTTTTCCAATTTGAAAACGCCAGCTGCCATTTATACTGAGACAATTTTATGATGAATTGTGCTGTTCTGTCGACTTACTGAAAGTAAAAAGGTATTTTCCTTCTTCTGTAAAGTTACATTTTGAGATTGGAGGTTTGGTTCCAACAGCGACTATATTAAAACCCAGAAGGTACTTTCACTGGACAGTGGCTCAAATGTCTATATTTGTGATTTCTGGTTCCGGTCATCACTATTATAAAGAAACTGGAGTAGGTTTCTCTACAGTGCACCATTTCACATAAAAAAACCAAAAAAAAACCCAATGAGAAACTGAATTGCTTAGAACTTCAATTTAATACTTAGTGAGACAAAAACTGTCTCCCATTTGTTAACCAATTAAAAAATTAAAATCATAAGGGACAGTTTAAGACAGCTGATGACATTCCCTGACAGAGGAACGGAGGTAAAGGAATGTGTCAGTAGCTGTTGAGAGACTGAGTGCACCTCTTCATAAGAAACAGGTGTCTTGCGGCTCGCCATACTCAGTCCTGCGAAAGACATGTAAGGGAAAAAACAGCCACCCACATGCATAGTGCAAACAGTGGGTGTGAAATTATACACTCAGCCCACAACATGCCTCTGTTCTTCAAATACAAGCCTCGCAATTTACATGGCCGAATTAGACTTTTTTAATAGCACAATTTAATACAGAAGAACGCACAGGCACATATAAGATAAGATAAACCTTTATTAGACCCACAAGTGGGAAATTTGATTTAATGGCAGAGAGTGGACAGTACAGAGTTAATAGAATAAAATAAAATAAAAATAGGCCAAAATACTATGCAGAAAAAATAAAAAATATACTCAATTATACAAAATATACATGTATGTAAACTGTATGTAAACTGTAAGCAGAGGCAGAAGAAAGGGAGAAGAAAAGTGTTAAACACAATCCATTATTTGAATTCGTACTTAAACACCATTCATAGGCATAGCACTGGCTGAAGCCATCTGAACTGGTTGCGAATCACCTTTAAATAAATGGTATCTAAGAAAATTAATGTCTAGAACTCACAATTAACCCATATGTGAGAGTAAACAGTAGAACTATGGCAGGACCACATAAGGTTTTGATTAAGTTGAAGACTAATTGGTAGTAACTCACAAGTGGTGCTTCCAGTGAGGCACACATGAACTAGCCATTAATAAAGGAACGAGAAGTCAGCCTCAGAGTATCGTAACAGCTCAAACTCCTTTCTCCCCAGGGAGTCTCCAGGGGCACTTTCCCTGGTAAATAGATCACATGTCACAGGGCCCAGTACCAACGCCCACAGCTCTTCTGCAGTGACCCAGAAAAACAGGCAACTGTAAATTAAGATACATTCAACTTTTAGTTCAGTACAGTGTAACTTACGTTTACATGTTCATGACATGACAAACACGAGTATCCTCAAAGGACTTAGGCCAGAAGCTAGAAACCTACATTGTTCAGTGTGTGTGATAAGTTCTGGAAAACAAAAAAAGACGAGTGGAAATTACCCAAATTAAGTGTAATCGACCAAAGAACAAAAACAAAACACATTTACAACACAACAGAATAGTTATCTGGTGTAAATTTGGTTATTTGCTGTCAATAAACAGCCTTCATAGCCATCAGCAACATGCACAGGCATGTCCTTACCCACACTCAATATGAAACAGGAAGCAGTTCACACATCCTCCTGGCAAGTCCCTTGAAAATTCAGCTGAATGTTTAAGTGAAGTTGGTACTTTCATCAGTTACAGTTAATATTCTTCCAGATTCTTCTGACACAAACAACTACAACAACTAGTATTAGTACTACAATTACTCCTAATATAATAATAATAATAATAATAATAAATCATCATCATCAACAAGAATGACACCATATCAATAATGTCTCTGGCTACTTTGCTTAGTTTCAATACCGCAAGCTTTGTCCTACTTGCCTACTCAAATAGAGAGCAACTCAACTTGCACTGCAGGTCTATGGAGCATGTTCATATCCATCTTGTCATGGACAAACCAAACATTGTTTGGATTTGAATACATTTGAATGTATCCTGGCAGGGAGATTTGAATAAGGCCTGACCCAGTAAAAAGAGACAAGAGCAGCATGATTTTTCATATCAGCTTTCAGGTTGCTTTTGAAGATCACTGCTCTGCTAGAAAAAAGCATCTTAATTAGGAAACGATGAGAGACCCACCAAGCGCAAAATATAATGTAAGGCCCAATTCATTGGTAGATTCGAATATGAGGAGTGTAAAATGTTTATCATGCGAAAAAAACCCAAGGAGAAAAAAATTTATGTGTTTTTGTCCTCCATTTAGGGGAATTCAGTGTAGGCCTAAAAATAGAGCTCTGAAAAAAAGGGCATAAGGATAAAGGTATGCGAAAACCAAATTTTTTAACAATTGTTACCACATTGGGATACTCAAAGAACAGGAATAATTAAACTGTATTCCAAACAGTCTTGCCAGTGTAATTTGCTTTGGAGGGCAGTGAATGAGTGGCGACATGTAGGGACAGAATAAGAGCTTGATGACATATATTCAATCTGCATTCTTAGAGAGCCTGGAGGGGTCCATCCTTGTCATGCATAAGTGTCCCTACTGCCGGCTCCCACCCACACACACACACACACACACACACACACACACACACACACACACACACACCCAC
>JBBJLS010000032.1:2869859-2894714 GCA_037577275.1 Bryconaethiops microstoma | reverse complement strand
GAGAGAGAGAGAGAGAGAGAGAGAGAGAGAGAGAGAGAGAGAGAGAGAGTGGTGTCGAATGTGTTAGATACAAGTAAGTTTTGCTCTTCCCTCCCACAGACCTGCTGTGTAGTACAATTATGCCGAACGTGAATCCCACTGCAATAACGCTGGTAATAAGCGCTCCATTAGTGATGGGTTAGAAAAAGCTAGTAGGCCATATTCCTTGATGGCATACCACAGATGTAAGTGGACACCACCGCCAGTCTACTGTGTGAATTAAAAGGGAGCCTGAAATATTTACACCAGCAACTTGTGACCTTTTGTCTTAAGCCATATTAGCCATGATGACCACAATAACTCCAAACTTTCAAACCCTTACAGGACTCGAGTGCTGAACTTCTCTGTTCTGTGTCCTCAGAACCTAATTTTGTAACGTCTCACAGTTAAGGCACAGAAGATTTTTATTTCCTCTCAACAATTCTTCACTTTTAGTTAAGATTTATCTCAATAAAAAAAAAGACATGTGGGCGGGTTGACGCTTCAACCCTTCACTCCTGTAGCTCAGTTTCCAATGACTTCCATGCAATTAGGTTAGAAATTTGGGAATTTACAGGGTTAAAAAAGCTTAGTTGTCTGTTTGGTATGATTATGGCTGCTCCCCACATTTTAAACACATACCTGACTCAGCAAGTCGCAGCTTGGCTCTGAAGTACTGCACCAGGACATTGATGGCAATGTTGGTGTTGACTAAGAACTGTTCATTCTCTGAACACAGAAATGCAGTTTAGTACCCAAACACTTTGATGCACACCCGTTTTTGCTGGTAACTGTAATGTTATAATGTTGCAGTCAGTATCAGAGAAACTGTGTCCACTCAGGTACATTCCTGCTGGAACATGCAATAACAGTGGAAAACGATTCTTACCTCCATGTCTAATGTAAATGAACATCTCGGCAGGCAGTCTGAGAAGGCCAAGTCCACAATGCCTGCAGGACAGTCTTTGGTTGCTGTGTGTTGCAGCAGTGCGATTGTGAAATAGATGACCCGACAGTGAGAAGAGTGATGTCATCATGTCTGTGAGGTCATGTCAGTGGAAGCACAGTGCTGCGAAATGAAGCCAAGGCAGCTATGGCCATTGTTTTGAAGAGCCTAAGTCATAAAAAACTTATTTTTAAGAGGTTTATGTAGTAGATAAACACTGTTAAAGTTTCAAAACCATCACTTTCTTCCCAGTCTGTACAGCCCTGCATAATTTAGCTGCAAAAAGTCAGCAGCCTTTTTTCGAATTCAATATTATAAATACCAATTCATCTACACATCACCTATTCTACCAGTCGCAGTGTAGCTCCACTCATCCACAAGGACGTTTCAGCCCTAGAGGCCAATCAGAACAGAACTCCTTCACATATATTAACTTAAAGGTACAGTAGCAGTAGCAGCCTGTTTAATGTTAAAGGAAGATGTGAGGTTGGAAGATGGTCATATACAAATGAATTTGAAACCTCCAACAGAAAAAGGAAATGCAGGAAAAATGTGGAACTTGAGTTCTTTAAGAGAAAAAGGAGAAAAATCAAGAATCTGGCCTACTATCCCTGAAGGTCAAGTAACATTTATCAGCTCAAGATCAAGTTACTAAACTTGCTGTTGGTGAGATTGGTTTCTTTTCCCTCCAAAACAGAATGTTGAACAAGTTTTGGCACTTTTTTTTTTTTTTTTTACAAAATGAACTGTTTTTTTTATAGGAAAGAGCATTCCTCACAAAACATTTTCTACAAAGTTCTTCCACACTTGCACACTTGTTCAGTGCCCCTGACTTCAGCAAAGGAAACATGTGGAACAAAAGATGGAATTAATGGGAAATTAGTATTGCAGAATGAAGAACATGAACATTCAAGACTTCCAAAGACCGCCTGGACGATCCTCAAGACTTCACGTAGAAAGTTAGGTGAATTAAAGCAGCACCAAGTGCATGGCATGGAAGAAAACTAGGTGTATTTATACTCACATATAACATTTATTATTATGGAAAAACAGGAAAAAGAAAACATTTAAAGACCATTTTAAAAATGACTTTTACTTTACAATGTTTTATTCCTATCTGGTATGTTGTAATCAGGGATCCATAATTATATACAAGCACTGATCCTTGAGAATCAAATAAAGACACATCAGCAGTTTACAGTTAAGAAGGTGGCTGCTGCACAGGTTCATTACACCCTTTCGCCTTAAGAGTGGGACTGGGCTCACACACAACACAGGGAGACTCTGTGTAGTCTGGCTCAAAAGCATCCTTCAGTTCCCTGGAGATATAAACCCAGCTCTGAGAGAGAAAGAGAGAGAGAGAGAAATTTGGGGAAAAAGGGTATGAAGGTTAGGCCATGAAATCAAAACATATTTTGAGTAGCACAGTGTTTGTCCACACAAAGGAGTCACAGGTTGTAGATACCTCAACATTTCCATTATGCTTCTGGAACAAATCCTGCAGGTTCTTGCTTGGGTCAGGGACCACAAGAAGCACCTTTATCCTGTGTGCAGAGAGGTAAGACTTTCAGTATACATGGCAGCAGAGGACAAACATTTCAGAATCCCAGAGGGCCACCAGCAGGCAGAGTTCGATTCATATACACTAACATGTCACTACCCTGCTGGCGTCACTGCTAGACTGAGAACGATGACGGCTGAAATAACATGCTCACTGGTGGACGCTCAGAAAATTCATGACCAGGGTAAAGGGATTTAACAAATGATGCAGAGAAACAGATGGGCTACTGCTTGTAATCATAAACCACATAGGGCACCTATTACCATGAGAGGAGCTGATGAAATGGACAATGAGAGTAGATACAAGGTAGGTGTACCTAATGAAGTGACTTGGTGTGCACGTGATGTATATGAGCATCTTAATGACATTAGAAAATACAGAAAAATCATACTAATAAAACCACAAAAATCAAGAGAATATCTAAAGAGGTTTGTCCATAAATCACCTCAGAGCTTTTACCTTTCACAGTAGAATAACAGCACAGCAAGGCTGATCAGGACAATGACTCCTAAGACAGGAACCCACAACTGCCACCAAGACTGAGTGGGCAGTGCAGTGATGTCTTCTAAAAAGCAAAAAAAAAAAAAAGTGAGATTGGGAAGAGGATGAAAAAATGAAATAATAAGTCTGACGATAAAGGCGTGAGAATGGTCTGTTGAACATCACAACACTGTGGTACCTGTGTAGTTACCCCAACGTACTGGGTCACTCCAGTCACTCCAAAAGTCAGATTCACCACAATTGATTCCTATTTTGTTCCTTACTTGAAATGTAACATTACCTTTTGAGATAAAAGGTACACAGTAAGGGGATTTTTTTGCAGGGTGGACCTGTACGAGAATAAACAATCCATATGTAAGGCGTCAGTGATGAGGTCATTAAATACATTATTATTAACCTAATGTTTGGCCATTATTGGCCTTATGCCTCTGTTTGATTATTTCCCTTTAAGAATCATGTTTTTCTTACCTGCCATTGGTCAAAACCTCTCTGATAGCGTACACTGTAGGACAAACAAAGCAGCTTTTTATAACTGGGTACCCAATGCAGGCACAGGCCACCCTTAGCAGTCCACACCGCTGACAGATTGTACGGAGGGTTTAGCTTCACTGTACATGCAGGATAAGAAAAGTTAGGGATGCAGTGGTTTAAAATGTGTACAAATCTTTGCAAACACATTCAGTATTTAGCCACTTCATTACGTACACCAACATCTTATTATCTTTTTGTCTGCTCTGCTGACCGCATAGGTGCGCTTTGACTGTAATGTGTTAGTCATTCTCTAATCCGTCATCTGTGGTCATACGCTAAGTGAAACTGAGGAAATGTACTATGAGTATAGATACTTAGGTAGGTATACCTAATAAAATGGTATATAAATGTACTGGAACTGTACTGGAGAGACTGGAGAAACCATTCTAATTGTGATATTCCCTCAAGTAGTGCATTCATGATGGAGGTAAAGTACTGCGTTTAACAAATTAGTCTAAAATCTTCCATAGATGTTCACTTGGGATCTGATAACTGTAAAGGCCATATCATCTTTTGTGCACCACTGAGCGCATTAATGTCACACCAAAGACAAGCCATGAATTCACTTATGGTTAACCTTCAGCAGTTTCCAACTCCTAGTTCAAGGAGTATGAAAATCACAGGCAGATTTAAATCCAGTTGAACAGCTATGGGAGGTTTTTGGATGCACATGTTAGACAGTGCTCTCCACCACCATCATTCAGACATTAGGGGATATCCTTTGGAAGAATGTTTTCCATCCCTCATGTACAATTCCAGAGATTTGTAGAATCTATAGCAAATGCCAAAGTGCTCTGAATAGGTTCTGGTGGCTTACAAAGATATTTCATATAGGTTTCCTTTATATTTCTTACCTATTTTTGTGAGCTGATCGTATTTTTTGGAGACTGACTGATTTCTACCAATGGACAGTTTTGTATAAAAATAAATAAATGCATCTTCTGGGAAAGGGGTCCTGCAGCCCACATTCTGACCATGTTGCTGTCGATACTGTGGACACTCTTGATATGATTCTTCATTCCGAAATCTGATGAAGAAGGGAACATGCAGCCATGTCACCATCAATCATGAATTACAGAAATCCTATGATGTAGTAGACAGTAGGGGTAACTTACGCACTGCTGAAGTTATAGCTAATATCTTGCATTTTTAATCTGGTCCAATTGCAATCCACATACTCCATATTGATGGCAATGCATGTGATGTTAAGCATACAGTCTCGACTGGTACAGCTCTCTCCTGCACAAGCAAATAAGGGTCACGCTCTTTGACAACATATGCATAAAAAATACCAAAGAAAATGATCAAATAAAAAACAGGTTGTAAAGGTCTTTAGCTGGAACTTCTCTTAACGCCCCCTCATACACAAGTGACTGTAGGGAAATTCCCCTCAAACTTTCCAGACCTATTTTTCTTAGAGCAGTTTTTCTCAAAGCGGGTATTAAAGAAATATTCTGAAAGGTTATGTGTAATATATGTGTAAAACAAATACCATTTTTCAATTTACCATTATTATTTGCAGAAAGACTATCAACTCCGAGTAGAAGGATTTTCACTGAGAAACTATTTCGGTTCAATTATCAGTTATAAGTTCAACAATTAAGAAGAATTAAGTACTTACTAGAGAGATGCTTAGCACTGGAACAAGAGCCCTGAGAAAAGATGAGGAGTGCAAGACAACCAACGAAAATCTTTGATGCTAGTACGAAAACCATGGTTCATAGGTAGGCTCTCTAGAGAGAGCTCACACAAAATGCTCTTATTGAAATTAGCTAAGAGGATGTAGGCCACAGCAATGTTTCCGTGTTAACAGCTTCCTCCCATGTGATCATCTATACTACGTAGAGAGAAAGGAAGGTGGGTGAAACCAACTAGCTACAAAAGTCCATTTTAATATTAATCCTTCAAAAAAAGGAAGGGACGGCTATGACAGTAAGCCAGGGCTAATGAAATAGATTTCAATAGATACAGCAAGTAAAATATAAATATTTACATACAATCACAGTCACCAAACAGATATATCCATTTCCCAAGATGTTCAGTTAGTTAGATATTAGATTCCTTTAGTTAGGTTTTTCCAAGACAGCATCGTTCAGTGTGCAGTCTGTCTCCATTATGACATTATAGATCTAGTAACAGTCAAACAAGTCCAACAGCTTTGTCCATAAAAGTAGCAAACTTCTGAGGTTGACCAGGCAGGAATGGCAGAAGAGCGGAGAGGTCCATGTCCCTGAGCATTTGAGGTAAAGTGCTGAAATTAAGAGAAGAAGGGGTTAGAGATACATATAAAAAAATTATGAAAAAAATGTGCAGTCAGCGTGAATAGAAGTAAAATACATAATCAGAAGGTGCTTTCCTAGTGTTTAAACCAGAAAACCCTGCACTAGAGACTACTGTAGCACAGCTACAGGAGGTAAGTAGGCATGTTTGCTAGTGATAATACAAACAAAAGAGACAATCTCAAAAGTTTTGATTCCTTTGAACTCTTGTACATTCTGTGCATCATCACATACTAGATTCAACACAAGCCTATCAAAATTACTCGCAGCTCTTAATGCTTCAGCCAATAATAATATTGATTAAATGTGTTTTATTCTTTTAAATGAACAATGTGCTTAATTAACAGCCAGAACGGTTTTGTACTGTGATGCACAACATGTTGGAACACCTTAACCATCACTGCCTTTTCAGTCATTTGTGGTTTAGTAGTTCTTCTGTAGGATCAGACAGATATGCTAGGTTTTACTGTCTGCAGGCATCACTGAGCCTTGGGTGCTCATAACCCTGTGGCCATACTTGGACCAATTTTTTGTAGGCACCAATCACTGCACACCAGGAAAAACCTACAAGACCTGATGTTTTGGAGATGTTCTGACTGCTCACTTGCTGCCTAATATATAGTATATCGCCAAAAGCACTGGGACACCCCTCCAAATAATTGAATTCAGGTGTTCCAATCACATCCATGGCCACAGATGTATAAAATCAAGCACCTAGCCATGAACACTGCTTCTACAAAAATTTGAGAAAGAATGTGTCGCTCTCAGGAGCTCAGTGAATACAAGCGTGTCATTACAGTTCATGTGCGTGTAAAGGCACGTGTCCCAATACTTTTGGCAATATAGTGTATCTCAGCTCTTGATGGGTGCCGGACTGGTGTATACAGAATTACAACAAAATACACTAATATCGTGAGCATCACATATAAACCATTTCTTCATTGAAGCTCTATGGAATCTATGTGCTACAGACCTGCAGGTGCAGTAGAGGAGATGTGAATCTGCTTGCAGTTGCTTGGCAAGTTCAAGCTGATGGTTGTCCATTAACTTGTCATTGACCACTACAAGGAGAGGTTTTTGATCTCCGAGAGCCTCCAGACAGCTTCCTGCTCCTGGAGTGAAAATGGTAGCATCAGTCCGACTGAACAGTATAGAGAAAGGTTATTAAAGTAGTTCACTCAAACAGATCTTGAAGTTAGATTTGGGTTGATGAAGGCAAAAAAAAAAAAAAAAGTCTATAATGTTAGGTATAGTGGTTAGGATGTTGCCCCTGCCGTCAGAAGGTCGTGGGTTCGAATCTCAGTACTGTTAGTGGCACTACTGAGCAAGGTAATGTCCCCACACACTGCTCCCTGGGCACTACATCGCTGGCTGCCCACTGCTTCACTGGGTGAATGGGTTAAACGTAGAGAGAGAATTTCACACTGTCTGCTATGCTGTGTTTTATAAAGTGACTATAAGAAGCCACTTTATTCCACTCCACAGAACAGTTTAATTCTACTAATAGAAAGACATTTCATATATAATTAGGGTGCGTTTACCTTCAGAAATAATCAAGAATTCTCATTTGATGCAAAAGACTTGTGTGTGTACGGGGGATAACTGCTGAGAGATATGCACCTGCATGACTGATCACCAGGTCAGCCGTCTGGATGTTTTCTGCTATGGACTCTTTAAAACGGAAAACTTCAAGCCTCAGTCCCGGACAGCTCTGAGGATCAGGAACAAACGAGCCCCGGCCAACCTGGAGAACCACTTCCGTGCACCCTCGACCTACTAAAGCCTAAGAAACAATGAGAGTAAGAAGACTGTGTGAGGCAGAATACAGTTGTTCTCCTACATTAACTGTAGCCCTCTAGCTCACATAACCCCTCCTGAGTGTAAACACTACCTTTACGACTTCCTCAGAAGTCATACTGGTTATTAAATCATCAAAACTGGTTGTTCCGACTGTGACGAACACTGTTTTCATCGTGTCATTCGTATTCACAAAGTTATTACCACAAATCAACACCACAACAAACCGGTCCAGTTTAAAACTGCACAAGTGTGACAGCGGCTCTCTACAAGATCCCCCTTCACAATAAAAGTCCCCAACGAATTCTCATACGTTGTGTTACTTTGGTTTGTTTTATTCTTTATTAATCATAAACTGTCAATAGATGTAAATTGATCACTAAATGATGTTTCTGTTGTAAGAGATTGGGTATATTCTTCACAATTACACTGCATATAATATAATAAAATAAAATAGATTCAAAGGCGTAGAGATCAGATTTAAAATAAATAAATTAAATACCATTTTTAAAAAGGAATTTAGTTACTTAAGATTCACGTAAGAGCTCGATTCCCCATGGGAAGCAAAATATGCTGGATCAGTTCTAAAAAAAAAAAAAGAACAACCCACCAAATATCGGCAAACGCAGGCAGACAACAGTGCCATCTGCTGGACTGAGGAATAAAATAGAACTGTGGAACAAGACTGTATTTTGTGTTACTAACACAGAATATTCAACTCAAATACTGACATGGCCAGAAGTTTGCCCTTGAGATCATACACTGAGCGATTTCAGGCTTTTCAGATAGTAACTTCTCTTAAAGTCTACATCTAACAAGAATAAAAAATAACCCTTTTAAATCTCCAGTCAAATGATTTTCTAAATTATGGACCAACACCTACAGTCAGACTGGGGTGAAGAGATCCAATATTGGAGAGCAGGTATCCAGCAGTTTGGTGATTTCCCAGTTTAGACTTCCCAGATTCAACTCATCTGTTAATCAGCAGGTCCAGGATCAGAGCTGTTCACCTATGTTGACTTACAGAAGTGAAGAAGGCACACCATCCCAGTCACACATATTACTTGAATTCAGATATTTCAGCTCAGCTTTTACAGTTCAACAGGTTGTTTAGAGAAACGTGTTCATGAGTATGAGAAGCACACCAAATGCTATTCTGGATTTTAGCTGAATGAAAATGTTAGGATTTGCATTGTGAGTTACAAGCATGGACAGGATCAGGAATGTGTTTATTTGGGGGACAGCTCAAGTTGGAAACTTTAGTAGAAGCGAGTGTTGAGACTGTTGGTTTGGACATGTGTTGAGTCTCTGAGTATGTTGGGAGAAGGATGCTGAGGATGGGTAGGAGGAGAGTGAGAGGAGGAGGAGTTGAATGAACCCTCATTACGACTGAATCTTAATTTATGGCATTTAAACTAACCCAAAAAGTCACAAAAAACTGTCCAACTGATGGGATTTTGTTAGTAGTACTAAGTATTTTCAAAATTTATCAGAATAAGAATCCCTTTTCAAAAGCACCAGTTAAGTCTGTCTCATTTAGCTTTTTTCTGAATCCAAAAAAAGTCTTAGCATATGTATGCATAAGTAAGAGTACAGGAAGCAATAACTCCACGCAAGTTTGAGACTGTAATCATTTAAGGCGTCATTAATGCTCCATTTCAGAAACAATGCATACTGTAGTCACAAAAAAGCAAAACAGCCAACAAAACATAAAATGCAATATGTATCCATCTTTGTAATTAAAGATTTTAATAAATAGACTATTATGAGAAAAAGCATACATACTGTAGTTTAAAAAAAAAGATGAAAAAAGAAAAAAGTTAGATGGTCCAGGTCTCAAACCTGTATAATGGCTATTATCACTTTAAAATTAGATATCAAACTTAAAATGTTAAAAAGAAAACCTGGGGATGTACAACTGAGCACCTTCAGTGGTTTTACAGCCTTGAGAAGTCCTGCTCATATATAACCCATTTCCCCCTCTAAGAAAATAGATATTAATAGCCCTGTCACAGATGTCCCCGTTTCCAAAGTCCTCTGCCCTCCCACTGATGCTCATCATGTGTTTCCCAAAAAGCCCAGTATACTGTATATATACTGTACTACATATGTGCTCTACAATACAGACACCAATGAAAGTCAGAAATTTCAAAGTCCCTGCTTTAGTTGCAGCTAAACCAAGCCTTGTCAGATGACATCATCAGTCTCAGAGTTCAGGGGGCTCAGTGGCACTGGTGTGGCTCATGGGGTCAAAACATCATTGAAGCAGACACTGGTTCAAAAGGGCATCCTGCCAGGTGGTGTGGCTAGGGAAAATGAAAAGGCACTTGTGTTAGTCATTGAAAAAGCAGTAGCAGGGCATACATGTCAAAATTAATGACAAAATCAGTGCTAAACATAAGAATTTAAGATTACATATCTGAAATACAAAAATTTGTTGAATCTGTGAATGTAAAGAAAAAAAAGAATAGAAAAAAAAAAAAAAGATCAGAGACAAGTTACAGAAAACTTACCACTTAAAATAATACAATAATACACATTTTAAACATGGTCAATTGTTTTAGGATTTCCAACAAAATAAAATATTACCTTCAAATTATGTGAACATTTATAATACAATACAGACCACCATTTCCTGTTGTTTTGGAACACCGATCGTCATTCAGGACATTGTGTTTTCCTCTTTCTTTACTGGGAATCTCCCTGCTCGCATATGCCTCACACTAGTCTAGATTGTTTCACGCTTCACCAAGCTGACGCTGGGCTTAGGCAGTTTTGTTCTTCATGCCACATTCTTTGGGTGATCTACTGATAACAGAACAAAGCCTGCCTGGAGTAGCTGGCTATTCTCAACAGTCTCTTCTCCTAAATCAAAGTGCCATCTTGCTTAGATTATACACACAGAGCCACAATACATGCCTCTCTCATTTTGTACGACATCAACATGCTGTACATTTTACTTTGAATTAGACCATTTGTGTGATGAATCTTTCATAGTGAATCTACTAACATACTGTGTGCACATATTTTAATATTGAAAGTAAATGAAGTTACCCCCTATGGTTGACCTAGATTTTTGTCACAAATGTCCAGTGTGGGTTTGATAAAGCAACAGCCTCATACCTCGGGAGATTGTGGTAAAGCCAGGGCCCTCACTGCACCACACAGGCTGTGCAGCATTGCTCCTGCTTCTCGGGCAAAGTGGCATAGTTCATCTGCCTCACAATCTCGGCGAAGAGCTCGTCCACCATGGTCTTACTCTTGGCTGAAGTCTCAATAAACGGACAACCCCACTCCTGTGCAAGGGCTCGACCATCAGATCCTGCAACCTCCCTCTCCGACTCCAGATCCACCTTATTGCCCACCAAAATCAAGGGAACCTTCTCAAAGCGCTTCACTCGCACTATCTGGTCTCGCATTGGTCTGATATCCTGGTGGGCCACAGGGAAGACAGAGAATACCGATGAATTATCCAAGACATTTCACTGCTCCCACTTGTTGACATTCTGCTATAGTTACATTAAGGCCTACCACACTGAAACTGTAGTTGGATATTCTGCACCAATGGAGCTTTAAACTAACATGGACCTACTCTCTATATTCACACCATTCGATAGTATTTTACAAGGCGTGGCGCAGGCATTAAAATCTACTTTCCAAACTGCCTAACATGAACGTCAACCTAATGCATCAAAGTCAGGAGCTCACCTGAAAGGACTGCTGGTTGACAAGGCTGTAAACCAGGATGAAGCCCTGGCCGTTCTTTATGTAGAGATCTCGCATGGAGGCGAACTGCTCCGTCCCAGCGGTGTCGAGGATCTCCAGCACGGACGGGGACGAGTCCACCTCGATCTCCTTCCGATAGAAGTCCTCGATGGTGGGGTCATATTTTTCTATGAAGGTCCCGGTGACGAACTGCACGGTCAGCGCGGACTTGCCGACGCCGCCACTGCCCAAAACCACCACCTTATACTCCTTCATCTGGAGCACCACACACTCTCCCCAACCTCGGCCTGCTGGACTTTACCTCCTCCCCAACATACAGCAGGCGGCAGACTGCTAAAATATACCCTCTTCAGTCAACAACTCAAGCCTTATCCCAAAGAGCAGGAAAGCGATTACAAAAATACTGGCGAAACTTTGATTTTCCTTCTTGTCTGATGTGCTCGAAACTACCAGCCAGGCCGGCTAGCTAACCACGAAACACCCCGGCTCCATCCACACTCGGCCCGGATCGGTTCACACGCGGCTCGCCGCCTCCCTGGAGAGGGCTCATTGCAGACAAGACTGAGAGATGTATTGGAAATGGCTCTTTAAGTCGCTGGACACAGACTCCAGCAGGGTCCATCCGCCGGCTAGGGTCGAGAGCTGCTAAAGGCGGTCTGTGCTGTTGCCATTCCGGCGGCCATGGGAACAAACACCGCTAGCAGCTAAGCTAGGCTAAGCTAAACAAACCCCGTACAACCATCCCCAGCTTGACTCTCTGGTTCTGGCGCTGCAAACAAATAAACAAACAAAAAACAGTTAAGAGCTTTCGCCTGTCCTCGTCTGGTGACTGTGGCGTTTTATTCCCAGACAGTTCCCGTTTTAATCAACAGGTCAGGTTCTGAATCGAGCCGTTGTCAGTGACCAACAGAAATCCGCACACTCCCTCCTCACCCTCCTCTCTCTCCTCCCAGCTCCTGACCAGCCGGCCAGCCTAAATCACCTCACATCGACCAGCGGATGTCGGGCGGAAAGCCCATTTGATCCAGTGTTAGCTCTGGCCTCAAGTTTTCATGTATAAGGCGAGGGCAGTGTTGTCTAAACCGAGCCGCAGCGCCCTGCCCGCTGTTAAGACATGGCTGCTACTTTTCTTTTGTAAAACCGTGTTGAAAAATCTGCGATTGGCTCTCGGGAAGGAAGCGCACCTGATTGGCCAAGGTGACGAGAGGGCGGAGGCGACCACACTGAAGTTCCTCCAGGCTTTCAGGAAAATGGACCACAAACCTGCAGACACCCCCAACTGCAGCCAGGTTACTGCACGAAATATTCAAAGACGGCTCCCTAACAACTAGGCAGTTGGTGGAGAAATTCGTTAAGGAGTTGCCCCTGGAATCAGATGGTTATGGGTTTGAATCCCAGGACTGCTAGTGGCACCACTGAGGTACCCTTGAGCAAGTTACCGTCCCCACACACTGCTATAAGGAGCCACTTTACTTTTGTATCTATTTATTAATACATTTACTGCTGCACTTACAAAGGGTGGCCAAAGTTGGCTCGTAAGGATTCGGCCAGTCAGAAAGTTACCTTGCTTCCTTACCTAGTGACACAACACAGTTGTGGCATTTATAACTTATTCACTTATTCTCTTTTAATTATTGTAGTTCTGTAAGTCCTTCAGTAAAAAATTAAAATGTCATTGAAACCCACCCTCTTGGCACATAATTTATGCTTTTTGGCCCTTGGGTCACCATAAACATTGCATTTTGATCCCCAAGACCTCAATATAGAAACGGTTGCTGATCATGTCAGATCATACATAGATAAACACATCAGGCAACATTTCTATTTTAAGGGGCTATTTCTATTTTAGGCTAAAAAACAGTATCTACTGAGGGGTCATCATCTACCTGCCTTAAACCTCACCTGTTTGTCCTCATCGAATGTAAACAGAAGAGTGCCTTCATTTTTAAAGACAAAACCACTGCTTGCGATTGACCTTTTTAAGTGCTTTATTAAAATGTCAAACAAAAAGAACAGATCATATAAGTATGTATATTTTCTATACATTAATAGAATCGTAAAAGGGATTGGCAAGAAGCACAATTTTTTTAGCACATACAAGCACAACACACTAAATAGAAAGAGAAGCATTTCATATAAAGAGTCAAAGCATTCAATTATGTCTTGTCCTACAGTGGGGGAAAGAGGAATCTAGTACATATGGCTTTGAAACAAGGTGGACATTCTTTTAACTGCTCCAGGTACAAGATAGCACTTATATGCACTGGCATCAGCGATTTAAATCTACACTTGTCTGATGCCCTTAAAGGGACAAAACCTCAGTCTCGACGGGAGACTCCATGTACAACATCCATAACATTTGTACAACATAAATATAAACTTACAATCCTTACTATTTCTATATGTCAATTCCGTCGACTATTTCCAAAACACCAATACAATCCAAGGTTAGTTTAGTTTCCACACACAGTCATAAATATGACATGATTAGATATGGGTCACAACAGAAAAATGGTCTCATTGGTTTCAATGTCTTAAAAAAAAAAAAAGAAAAAGAAAAGCACTGTCTTCACATCACAGAATGTCTAGGCACAGGAGGATGGACAGCAGAAGAGTCTGAGTTGTTTTTCCTCTACCAAGCACAGTGGTAAAAAGTGTCCTTTGATTGCATTCAGTTTCAGCATGTTCTGGAAATTGGGACTTGACAATTCTACGTCTGCATTAAGTCCTAAGTGCTACCTTTCACTTTACAGTCAGAAGGCTCGGGACCACCTTAAAGTGGCCCAAAGGTGCGTCGATATGTAAGTAACCTACGGAGACTCGGTCTCTCCCTCACTACTAGGACAAGTGCCATGGCAACAAAATTATCGGCTTCCAAAGCAATTGTAGAGCACAGAATGTACAAGATTTCTCCGACGGCGGCTTTTGTCTGGCGAATCACGGCTTGACCGTGAAACATCTTGGTTTTGACTGAGTAAATGCAGTGAGATATTTTCAAAATTACAGTTGATTTTCAGGGAATGCGTGAGCATTTGAAACACAAACCAAATCCAACAAAGTGTAACCAAAAGTCCTCACGTTGCGTAGCCAGCTGCAGTGCTTTCCTGCTATAGTCTGACCCTGAAGTTGGCGGTGTGTCCGAGATTTGGGTGATGGTCGGCCCACGTCACGGGCGAGAAGCATCTCATCCTCTCTTATACTCTCTGCCACCCGCAGGGGGCAGAGCACCACCAGAGCCTGTTTCACAGGAGGTGATCCCATGCAGACCCATTTTGAATCTGCTTTCATTTTCCCAACAAATTTGAATATGGGCCATTATAGCCAATAAGCACAGAGGAACATGTGAAATTGAACAGGAAATTCATTATCTGCAAAGAAAAAAACAAAACAAAAAACAGACAGAAGCAGGGTATTCTTTCTTTGGTTTCTAGATACAGCAATGTATTACCTGCATATGTTTTAGTGGACACGCTACTGTTCAGACACTAGCGGTTCTGACACACAACTTCAGGATCAGATATAGACAGCCACAGTACTCCGTGCGATATGCTTTTGTAAACTATGACAAACTACAAAGCATCTGTCGGCAAATTTTCCCCATTTTATCAGCAAGCAGTATCATGCTCATGGTCAGAACAAGGGCTTTAGCGAACAGAACATTTGACAAATCCCTCAAAAACAGCACTTCTTTGACAACCTATTAAAAGGATAGCTGTTTACCTGTATTCCAAACAATACAGTCATCTGAGTTGAACCAGTTCTTTAATATATATATATATATATTCATTCTTCTATGTATATTCAAAATAAATTCTGAATATTTTGACTCAGTTATGTACATAAGTGCAAACAAGGTGAAGAACACACATTCGTACACTGATGGGGGAACAGCAGGATTTATCAGGTCCCAGCACAGCTGGGCTACGGTCTGGGTAGACCAGAGAGGGTAGAAATGAGACTTTACCTAGAGGGGACAGATATGGCTCACCACGCCCTACAGACTGCTCTGCTCTTGACATCATCGAATTATAGATGTACATACAGATCGTCTTCCTTTAAGATCCTTTTTGGAATCTACCGGTCCAGGCAGCCCTTTCCGTGAGTCCGTTTTGCACTATGATACATCTTCACGATCCAACAGACCCGATCTAAAGCTCAAACGCTTCCTTGAAGTTCTTTTTTTTTTTTCCTTTATTATCAAGCAGAATAACAATAACCCTCTTAGAAAAATAAGAAATCATAAAAACAGAAATAACATATGACGTCTCCAAATGGCCTTTGGACTAAAGGTATCTCACCTTTAAATTGTTTTCATTTTTTTTTGTACAAAATAGGCAATCATCTCTTAATCCAAGATAAGCTAACTACACATTCCCTTTCAGAATAAGTTAACCTTGTACATTATTTCAATTTAAGTGTGAAAAAATTCACAATTAAGATTCACAAAGGTAGCCATGTTGTAGTTTTGTTGCCATAGCAACAACAACGTACTATCAAGTAACAATGAATCTATCATTGTAATACATATAAATGTGTAGATTAATAGATATATGTATATATATATATAGATATATATATTGATAGAGAGAAAAAGAGATATTTCTTATGTTTTTTGTTTTTCTTAAACCACTAACTGCACAAACTATGAATCAGATTATTCAGATTATTTTCCATTTCATGCGATGAGATTTTATGCTGAATAACAAGTAACTGATATGAACTCATTAATGATCAGGCTAACTAAAAACGGACAGGTCATCTTCAAAATGTCAAACACAACATAACGTAATGTCATTTGTGATGACACAGCTAAAATATAAGTACCATTAAAAATGACATTAAGGTCAAGTGATAAAAACTAGAATGGTGATAAAATTATAATGACGATGCACTAGTAATATGTACAAGTAAGATCATCTAACTACATTATACATGAACACACACTTCTTAAAAAGTGAGTTTTCTTAAAATGCTAAAGCCCCAAAGGAGGCATATTTTTTGTTTTCTTAATCAAGTATTTTGTTGATTCCAGCTGAATAGCAGTTGGAGAAGGCATAACTCTTGATATGAGAGCGAGAGAGAGTAAGAGAGAGAAAGAAGGAGAGAAAAAGAGAAAGAGAGGGATCTATACCTTGGCTAGGCAATGAGACTCATTCAACTACAAGAAATAATCCGTTACATAAAATCAACAGCTGAGTACTTGCCTAAACAACTGCCCATGTTTACACACACCCACATCCCCAAACACACATTAACATTTTATAAAATGTATACAACACAGATATTCAGTATTTCAATAACACAGTATATTGTCTTGCTGTGATTTTGCATTTGACCTTAGTTTTCTCTACTGACTTTAAGTGCTCCATGCTTATTATATTACCATGGTAAAGCATAGCATACTCTGGGCCGGTTTTCCAAACACGGATTAAGCTTTAGGCTAAATTAAACTGTCAATGATTCTTGTTTTCATTTTGACAATCAGATTTAGTCTTGAATGAGCCTTAATCGATGCCTAGTAAAACATGCCCTTGCAGTTTGGCCTGGAGAGAGTGATGGTCTACTCTAGACAGAAAGCAACACCTGCTTCCCGGGGAGATTTTTGCCTCTCAACGGACACAGAGTTCGTCCATTTTAAATCACCCCTCAGAGTGGCTAGGCTGTCTTTGCAACCGAACAGTTGTTATTCAATTTTTTACATAAGGACAGCAACAACTCGAAAAGGTCCTCGTGAGTCATTGTAAGTTTCCTTTGACTATCGTTTGTATAGCAAATCAACAGTGGATGGCATTGAGAGCTTTGTGCTCCCTTGATATGTTGAAACATGTGGTTTGATTCAGGAGAAGGGAAGGTGAGACAGGCATCCTCTGACTTTAATGACATTCTCCTTGTCCTAAATGATCACATTCAAATGTATATAAGGCCCTTTCATGGCATCTTGTAAGTGAGGTCCTTCTACAGCTGATCCACCACCTCTGCTTTTGAATGTCACATTTCTCTGTTAGAATCACTGCGTGTAGATGTCACTAAACTGCTTAAATGGCTGACAGGCGACTGTGCTCTCGAGTTTTAGAGTCAGTTGACTTTCGAAAATAAAGACACGGTATGCAAACAGACTTGAAATCAAACTTCTAAACTATCACAAATTGTCACAAACAAAACACAAAGCGAGCGAATCCTCTAACATCCAGATCTAGCATGCAATCGGGTGGTTAAACAATTAGGGGGATGAACATGCTCTCTACTCAAACCTTAGGTGGCCTTTTATACTTAACATCACTGTGCTCAACATTTGCAAGCAAACTGGTAATTCTAACACAAGCCAGAATGGCTTCAAACATCTTCAGGTCAGGGGACCTCCCCATATGTGGCAACAGCATGAGGTGACTTAGAAAAGAAGGAAGGCTCAGAGGAAAGCGCAACATAAATGATTGCATTAATTGTAGGGGAAATGGTTTTCAATCAAATCAGTCTGCTTCTGGCCTTGGCATATGGAGTTTAATCATTGTAGTCCTTCCTTTCACCAGTGATTGGCACAGATTGACCCTGGTCTGGAAGTCATTGGCACATGAAACAATGCACTTGCAATATGTGCAGCCTTCGGTATGCTAACGAAACAACTGGATTACAGCTAAAGACTGGACAATACCAGTACAGTGCCAGTGGATCCTGCATATATAGTTTTGGTTTGCAATTTCTGATTCATTGCTGTGTATTGGGATGATATCATTAGAATATTCTGGATCATAAACAGCAGAGGTGGAAAAAAAAAGAAGATTCCCAATCCAACAAATCTAACGTTTAAACCGTTAAGATGTAAACAGTCATTCAGAGTGTGCTGATGTGAAACGTCCTTCTAGACCAATCTTTGAGAGTCAGAATTTTCAGTGCTGATAGAAAGCAGATATCAGAAGTGTTTATGTTCTCTAAAAACTCCCTCTCAGAAAGTTAATAAACTGTAAAACAATAGTTGTGTGTTAATAGCCTAAAACATATATTTTTATATAACTCTATCCATGGCCATTGTAGATCTATCCATGGCAAAGACTTAAAATAGTAATAATAAAAATGAAAGAATTTTTTTAAATTTATCATTATCAATATATAAAAAGCATGCAGTAATTTTTTAGGTTATGTTAAACATTTAATAATGCATATACATGCTCAGAAAATACATGTAGGTTTGCTGGTTGTGTTAGTTAGGAACTGAAATGTGTTGTAGACATCAAGACTCCTGGTTTCTATCATGCACCACTGTAAAAAAAAAAGACTACATCAGTAATCAATTTGAATGACTTTGTTCATATCTCAATTATTTAACTATTCAGAAATGTTTAAGATGGAACTCTTCTTCAAGGGACGGGCTTCAATCAAAATAGCTCATTCTAAAGCTTAGTAGTTCTTACATGTATGGCATCGAATCGGTATCGGACAATGCTCAGTGGTTTACTATCAGCTTTTGAAAAGAAAAGATATAGTGCCATCTCTAATTTTAAGACATGCACATCACGCCCAAAAGGACGAATATTCCATAAAGCTCCATTAGATGTGTTTTGGGTGTCATGCTGAGAATTATCTACAGTATGGCCAGTTCCAAGATATCATGTTTCTGTGAGATGTAGCAAACAGGGCCAAGCAATAAGTAGAGACAAACAGACTGTCACACAGTAGGAGGGTCAGGCCATGGATTCTGGCAGAGATAGTCTGCGCCATGAAACAAAAAAAAAAACAAAAAACAAAAAAAGCAACAAAGATCGCTATGGTAGCAGACTGCAGCTATCATTTTGCAATGTTTCTGATAAACTGAGCCGACCTTACTGATTGTTAATTTATGAAAATCACAGGAAATAAGCGCCAGGGTTAGGGAGAGAAGTGATGTGCTGCAACGTGGCTGAGTAGAGAGGAACAGTTGGGCTTAGAAATGGAGCTACTCCAATCGACGACCGCAGCTGCTGCGCTGGCACTCCGTCTCACAGCATGTTGATCAGACTCATCCTGAGCTACAGACATCTATCAGACCTCCAATGCAGCACCAGCTCTAGGGCTGTAACCAGACTCTGCGAATCATTGTGCACTGCACTGCACTATGCACTGTGCTAGTGCACTCTCACTTCTGCTTAAGGCATTTCGCATTTAGAAAATGGAAGTATGAGGCATGACAATCTACCTGGCCACTGTCTCTCCTTTTCCACTGAACATGTGGCTTGGACAAAAGGTGTGGAAAACAATCCATGCGCGGAAAAAATAACACTTAGCTTCAGTCTGCAGTCTAGCTCATCGGGCTTAGGTTAAATAAATAATACTCTTTCACCACACGAATGACAGAGAACAGACATCAGTTCCTAAGGATAAAGAAAAGTGGATTTGTAGATGGACTGAAGAATAGCACGCTGACTCTTCAAGGCTACAAAGTGTATACTCATTTGTTTTTAGTCTACTGAAAATCTAGGCCGAAGTTGGGAAAAGACTTTCACACACTTGTAACATGAAAGGCACAAACAATGATGACCTTTTAACTAATTAGCCATTTGGACAACTGGTATGAATAATTCTCTAGTCATAATATATTCGAGAATGTTGAACAGAAATCATACATCAATTTATCGCAAATCAACTAAAAGAAAATGAAATGAAGAAGAACCACCAGAGCTATCTAAAAATATCAAGAGCAATCTGAACTCCCATACACTCCTCTCTCCGCGGTAAGCCCTGTGCACAGAAACGCACAGCAATCACATTCTTGTGTTCTCCATGCAAACTGTTGATGCGCCTGCAGAGTCATATGTGCTGTCAGGTGATGTCAAGCCTCAGCTCCACTTTCTCGTGGTGGATCGATTAAGCCGGGTCTGAGACCTCACTGTCACTTCAGGAGAATGCACTGTTCTCAACAGTGTGTGTGTGTGTGTGTGTGTGTGTGTGTGTGTGTTTGTGTGTGCATTTATGATTCTATAAATCTGTGTACTTGTATGGCTGTGAATTCAAAGAGCGCTCAGATTCAGCATCCGCACACTCTTCAAGTCTCCGTGCATCGAGATGGCATGCTTCCTAAAACAGTTGTAGGTCCAAGCTTAAGTATGGCCTGTTTTAGCATCAACAAACCTTTTGTTGACTTTTTGCCCATGACATGTCCATGTCAACTGTGAGGATGAAAGGGTTGCCCCTGGGAGGGCGCACTGATTAGGCACACGTTTGTTGCATTCACATCTCTGCGGTGTGGTGGGACTGTATGGGTGGCGGGCCTGATGGTGGTGTCTTAACCGAGGTTGTGGGCGAGGCTTGCTGAGTTTATAGTCATGGGGGCCGCCACCAGAAGTTTTGGGACCGGACAAAACTGGGAGTCCACAGGAATGCAGTGGAGGTCGATGGGTTCAGTGGTCAGTACCTCGGCGGGGTCTACTGGAAGACAAGGACAGGCGAGATAGAGAGAAGGAAAAGAAAGGAAGACAAAAGATGGTTGAGACGTAAATGTGTTTCAGGACAGGTCTAACAAGTATTGCAAAAGCAAACAAATGTCGGAGGCAAGGTAAAACTAGTTTTGTAATCAAAATGTTCTTATCAAGACCTGAACATTAGTGTCTATTCACTCCAAGTGGGAAAAACAGAAGAAAACTGCAATATCCTGATGTAATACTTAAAGTGAAAGTAATCATTCTGTCATGCGTGAACACACCACAGCACACAGTGTGAACAGCACGAAATTCTTCCTCTGCGTTTAACCCATTCACCAAGTGAAGCAGGGGGCAGCCAGGAATACAGCGCCCCGGGAGCATTGTGTGGGGACGGTACCTTGCTCAGGGTACCTCAGAGGTGCCACTAGCAGTCTTGGGAATCGAACGCCCTAACCACTAGGCTACCATCTACCATCTACATCACTGATCTTGCAAGGAAGACGTTGACTTCTAAGACAATGTTGATTTTGTGACTTTTAAAGGATTATTTGACTGGAGAAGAAAAAAAGACAGGAAATTAATGCTGACTCCTCTACACTCCACAACAATGTTCAGGCAGATCTTAGAATTGTCATATATTAAAAAAGCATTTGTAAAAAGTAGGACTTGTAAAATACAAAGGCTTTGAATATCTGGGCCATTATTCTTTCCATGTTTTTTGCTGTTTAGTTGTAGTTAATTCTAGATATGGGTCACTTCATTATCAAGCAACTGGGACTCCAAGCTTGAAGAAATACTGATCTGACGTCAGCATATTTGACCATGCAGCATAGCACTTGGTATTTAGAGGGAGGAGAGCTCAACTGTGCAATGCAGCTGCGCTGAAGCCTGCCAGGCTAGTGCCAGGCACCACGACGATGGAGGAAAAAACCTGGTGTGTTTTCTCCTCAATAAGAGCACAACCGACTCCATCCTCAGGGATAACTCCACTATGGACAACAAACTGCACAGCTGGGACTCAAACCTGAATCCTTACTGGAGGGTGAGCGTCTGCAAAAAAAGTTCTTTTTTGCATATGCTCCGGTGACAGTGTCTCTAGACAGGCAGTGACACTGAAAAATGACAAAATTAAAAATTGTTTTTAAAAAAACTGATAAGGAAGAGAAAGAATGACTGTGAACACTGATGTTTTAACTGCATACGGGATGTAGCTATGCACAGGATAGACATACAGTGGAGACAAGTGAGCAGACACAGAATAGAGGTGAAAACACAGAGACAGGGTGACACTGGGCAACACAGAGGCTCCTCTCTGGTCCACAGAGGGTTCAAATTCAGCCAGGATTAACTAGTACACACAGCTCGCTCAGGTAGGTAGCCTAAGGCCAAAGCTCCCTTCCAAAAGTAACTGCAAACTCAACAAAAGTGGATGTATACATGACAAAGTAAAACGCTTTCCCTCTGCCTGTGCCATATATTAATAGGATCATTATTTGATAAATATGCAGAAATATTTGTCTGATAACATGTTTGGCAAGATTTCCACATAAAGTACTAAACATAGTGTCTGTGGACCAGAGCTGAATGCCCAACAGCTGAAAATAGAAGAGGCCAAAATGAAGGGGCAAACCTGATTGGAGGCAGCTGATTCGGCAAAAGGAACATTGGTGACTGGGGTCGTAGCCGACGAAACAGTGGAAGTGGTGGCACCGTGCATCATGGGAACTTTTTTCAGGCGAGTCAGACAAGAAACAAGGGAGAAGGGGAGGTGGAGGGGAGGAGGAATGTTATGAGTACCATGACATAATATGCCAGAGGAACAGGCGGAACAGTCATGGCAACTAGCATTTATGTTCTGCCAAGATGATGTTTTCACCCAAGAACAAACACATGCAAATAAAGCTTAAAGGTAACACTTTATAACAAGGACAATTTGAGTCAACTGTAAACTATAACAATGGACTCAAATCATTTATTATTATTTCACTTTAATTTATGTTTTGTAGTTATATACAATCTTACAAATAACTTTTAGATGGTTATGAGCCTTTTTAACATTACCTGACATTATTTCAACCATATCAAGGACACCTACCATACTTTCTTAAACTGACAACCTATTTATAACGTTCATAATACATTTTACATTACTCTCACAAAGTATTTCTGATTTCTCCATTTGTTTCAGATGCTCATAAAACATTTGAGAAAGGATGAACACCAGGAAGCACGAAGCGTAGGTTTTAATTATATTTAATGCCTAAATCAGTCATGTGAGAAAGTGATTGCCCTTAAACTTAATAGAGATTAGTCTTTTACACTGATGTGGAAGAATTCTGGCCCACTCTTCAGTGTCAAAGTTCAGCCACACCGGGGGGTGGCTTGATCTATGATCTGCTCATAAGTTCATCGTCCAGACTTCGACTAAGCTGCTCCAAAACTTTCATTTTGTTTCTTGTGAGATATTCAAAGGTGGACTTGCCATTATGCTTCAGAATGTTGTCTTGCTGAATAACTCAATTCTGTTCGAACTTCACATCATGGACTGACGATAGAACATTCTCCTGCAGGATTTTCTGGTGAAGAGCAGAATTGGCATTTTGGCAAGTAACCCAGGCCCTGAACCACCAAAGAATACCCACATCAACATGCTACTATCAGTGTTTGTTGGTGTGGTTTTCTTCCTGTCTTCCATTTTCAATTCATCAGTCCACAGAACATCATTCCAAAAAACCTGGGGTCAGTTTTTGGCAACTGTAAGAAAAGACTTTATGTTCCTCTTGGTTAGCAGTATTTTTCACCTTGTAAATCTTCCATTTTCTTGCCAGATGTGTTTCTAATAATGGAATCATGAATGCTGACCTTATCTAATGTGAGCAAGGATGCAGCTGGTTAGGTCTGGGGTTTTTGTGATTTCCAGATGAGTCATAATGGAGGAACTTTCGTAATGGGGGAACCTTTGTAGGCCAGCAGGTTCTTGAAGAGTCCAAACTGTTCAAAATTTTCTCCAAGAACCACTTACTGTTACTTACTGTTTATATTCCCATTTTTACTGGAATTTGTTTTGATCTTGTTGATCGTTGAGACCTTTAAGTGTACTTTATACATCGATGGCAAGTTTCCATTTAACCAATATTTAGAATCAAGAGGGCTGGCTGTAATCAAGTCTGGGTGTGAGGGAGTAATTACTTTTTACACACAGGTCTAGCTGGTGCTTGGAATTTTTTTCCCTCAATTAATCTTCTATTAAAATGTCACATTAAATTGAATGTCAAATTATATTAAATGTTTGAGTATCTGAAACAACAAAATATGACAAATCCTTTTTCATGAGACTGTGAATAGTTTACTATACTTAGTACCTGAATAATGTTCTTGTCTTTTAGAGTATTTATGGTCATTTTTATTTAATTTGCACATTTTATGGCTGGGATTTCTATAAGGTACCCACTGTTTTGTTATCAGTATGTGTTTTCAATAATGAACTTAATCCAGAATGCTCTCACAGAAACTGTGAAACCCATTTGTCATTTTTAGTATATTTTCCTGTTTAGTGTTTTTTTCTGGTAGAGGGATGAACAAACCTATTATAATTGAACATTTACAAATATGTATTTGAAGCAACTGTACAAGGGTGTACAAACATTAGGAAATGGCTAGCAAATGATCATGAAAGGTTACATATTCTAGACTAGAGATGAGGTAAAAACTACAAGACTACTATGTAGATTAAAAACAGTGATACAAAGCACAACAGACCCTTCTCAGGCTCTTGACACTTGATATTATTGGCAGAGATCTGATCAAAAGTGGACAATGAGACGTGTAACTTTTTACACCTAACATTTTCATGAGTCTCGAATGCTTCTCCAATGACATTTTGCGAATGGTTTTTGCAACTGAAAGAAGGGTATTATGCACAATTACTATGTCCATCTTGTCATCAGACAGTCCATTGTTTGTGTACATGTTTGGACTGTTACAAACATTTAGATAAAACATACACTGCTCACAAAAATTAAAGGACCACTTTTTTTGGGGGGCCTGGCATGAAATCAATTAAACCTGTCTGATAATTTTCTGGTTGGTTAAGCAGCTGAGGGCATT
>JBBJLS010000032.1:2839903-2856811 GCA_037577275.1 Bryconaethiops microstoma | reverse complement strand
ACACACACACACACACACACACACACACACACACACACACACACACACACACACACACACACACACACACATATATAGCCATAGCAATGTTTGCATCAGCAGTAAAATGTGTGTTCAGGGAATGTTTAGTAATGAGCAAGCTGTCCCACAAGAGCACATGGGTGAACTACCCAAAACACAGAGGAGAAGGCAGCGCTGCAGTCAAAAGCAGCACACAGCGACAGCGCCAACCTGCATTATTAATGGGCGTGCTGCACAGTTATGCTACATCCCTACACTACATGAATACACAAAAGTAAGGAAAAATACTACTCTACACAGTTGGCAGAGAAGTTCACTGATCACTGTGTTTTCCTCTCTATGCAGAGAGAGAAAGAGAGAAATGAAAAGCTGTAAGTCATGTCAAGCAGGATGCACTGGGTCAGGGATCTCCTCCGCGTAGCTATGGCAACGCGCCCAGCAACCGGGAGGAAGTTTTGCCTCATACTGTCTTCTCAATGCTCATTGGTTGCAGAGGCAGAGAGGAGAGAAGAGGGAACGTAAAAAAAATAAATCTCTCAGTAATGAACCAAAAACATTCTGTGCCATGCATGCTACTAAAGATTTTGTGAAAGGTAGAGCCTTCAGTAAAGAGCTGATTATTTGCACTACTAATTCAGCATCAAGCATCAGACACTCAAGTATTGCGGTCCAGGCAATCCATTTCCATCTTGCTGAAAGTAAGTCAAGCCCTTTGGCACTGACTTTTGCCAGCAGAGAAAGGTGTTTAAGTCATTCCATGTGCAAACAGAGAAATGTGTTAGTAGAATACAAAAATTTAAATGACAGGAGCGCATTTGCAGAGAGTAGCAGCTGCATATTTCATGCATCCCTATGATTTCGCAAGCAAGCGTGGACTAATGGATAAAGAAGGTTTGCCTGCAAAAGACGCTAGTTAGAAGAAAGGACATTGGGGCAGCCGTTAAGGGAAGTCGATAAATTAGCAGAGAGGAGGAGAGGGAGATAGGAGGAGGGGATGGGGAGGAATGGGTTCCTGTCTGCAGAGAAATGAATGGGCACTATTAATATGAATAGAGCAGTATGATTAAAACCCACACCGCCAGGCACCCTTTTATATTTTTATAGTTAATTAAGGCAAGCAATTTCAAGCTTCTGATTCGCACAGGTTACAAAAAATCCAACAAAGAAAGTAGGAATCCTAATTCGGATTGACCAGTAACTAGAGGCACGATACCAAATGAGAGCCTTGTGTGGGAACCTTGCAGTTATGGCTTGATAAACAGAAACGTGGCCTGACCTTCATCTGCCTCCCTGTCTCCCTCCCTTCGCTGTGTGACCCTGAGGCTGCAGCTGGTGAAGCTGACTGCTTTTCCACCTTCAAAAAACAATCCCATTTCACATGGTAATCCAGGCGCTGCCCAGACTACCACACTGGGCTAACAACACTAATGCTGTTTTGGGGGGGGTTGGGATTAGAGTATGCTGAGCACTAGCTGCTGCTAGTAGTCCACACACTATTTCTTTCTCCTGAGATCTGACTTAGGCTGCAGAAGCAAGAAAAATGTCTGATTAATAAATTCTAACTCAATAAGGCTGGAGACAGCTCGCGCACTCAGACAGAGACATTTGTCTTGGGTTCTCCGCAGAGAGGGAACTTGTGCATATCTAGCGTGCTGTGATAGGAGCAAGAACACTGTACTGTTTGCTAAACAAACCATTTGTTTCTCTTCCATTAATCAGGGATATAAATGCATCTTCTGCATCCTCATATATGAAGCTTGACACTGCAATCTGACTTTTATGCAACAATAATGATCAGCAACACAGAGCACAGAAAAGCACCCAAATCACTGGTTAGATGTTGTTTGGCATCTGTTCCCAATGGGAGTATGGATCACATTCTTTGACATATCAAGCAACAACGAGAGTGGTGTGATATGGTCAAAATATAGTCTCAGTACACGATGCATGATATTTATCTTAGCTGTGATGAGGATATGAAGTACCCATAAGGGTACATTTAAAAAAAAATGCTGCTGCTAGTGATCCTCATGCTCTTTCTCTCTACCTACTGATATTTTTTATTCCCACTGAAAGTTAAGGTGCTGAGTAACATCTATCCAGATAGAAAATGGATTAACAAGATAGAAATCAAATAAGTAGTAAACATTTCATACACTGTACTGCACTAAATCTACTAAAGACGTAAGAGGACTAAGTATGCTTTCTTTGTGATAAAACATGATGTTTACGTTATTTACGTACTGCAGGGAAGCAAACTGTGATGTAATCTGACACAATTTATCACAGTATAAATATTGTTATACCACACAGCCATAAGTTAATTCACAGCACAGCTGGCATTCAAACCTGAATCTCTTCATGCCAAAACATTATTATCCCTGCAGATGACTTTAATATGACATCCAACAGTTATATGCAATATAGTAAGAAGAAAATTGCTACCTTTGGTGGAGAAAAAGAACATTTTTCATTTTGTAACATTGCAATGCAGTCTGTTTGTTAGGCTGCATTGTTTACTTTGTGAATAAAGTGCTTAATCGGGCTTTTTGCAGATGCAGTTGACCCAGGTCTGCTGCAGACCACACAAGGGTGCAGGGTTTTAGGGCTGACACAAACACAAACTGCTTTTCAGGACATCAGCAGGAGAGGGATAGCAACTCAGCAAAAGAGCCTGGAGGTGTTAGCATTGCCGAAAGAAAAATTCAGGGTGTATGCGAAATGGAACTGCATGCTTTCAGTCTCCCTCTGATGTGTGTATTACTGATACACTGGCAAGATACAATCCAACTGCTCCACATTCTACAGCAAAGCTAAATCGAGCGTGCGCAAGTGACTGCGTATTTGTGTGAGCGTGTGTGTCTGGGTTACCTTGAGGGAGTCGAAGCAGGCAATGACGCGGCCGTTCTCCACGTGGCAGGTGCGGGAGGGGTGGGCGAATTTGCACTCAGTGTCAGAGCGTGAGCAGGCGCCTCTCTGGAACTCGCGGCACACCTCCAGGGTCAGCCACTTAGTGTCGCGGCCCATGGCCACATTGATGGCCATGGCGGGGCCTTGGCGAGCAGGAGATGGGAAGAGGGCGGGGAATGGGGCCGTTCAGAAGAGAGGGTGTCAAAACAGGTTTATAGAGAAGCAAAAATCACTGCAGAAATAGGGCAGGGTGTGCCAAGGCAGAAATCACTGTGCCACGGCACAGGAAACACTTGCTTTCAGGCAAAAGAAACAAAACATGCTCAAAAATGGTGAATTAATGAAAATAAATGAAAAAGAATGTCACTCCGTATGTTCTGTATGTTCTCTGGTTAGTCTGGTTCTTGGGTTGGGGCAGGGAGTGAGGGGGTGACAGAGAGAAGATGTGTCCAGTAGAAGGATGCTGATGTTGGGGCAGGTCACTGTGGCATACTGCAGTGGGTGCTTGACCGCTGATGACAAACTGAGGCACTAAAAAAGCAGACTGGTACGGTCTCCTGGGCTATGACGGCCGTCCCTCTGTCTAGACTCTCCCTCCAGGGCTCTGTGCGTCCTAAAACAAACCCCTCCTCCTCCACATAAAAGTACCTTGCATTTCCTCCACCTTCAAGCTCCTAAATGCCCCTGTCCCACTGCTGCAATCAGAGTGCCTTCTGAAGATGCTCGCATGTCTGGAATGAAAGAAGACCAAAAAGCTGAACAACTTAAGAGAGGCACTATAAAGCTGTTAAGTCCAAAAAAGGAAACTAATCGACTGTCCTTGTATTAACGGGGCAATTTGACCAGAGGAGGGGTGGGTGGAGAAGGGGGAAAAGCTGGGATCAAGAAACAGCAAATGGGCCGATTGACTATTTGCTTGTCAGGGTGAAATATAGCCCCAGCCAAGGCCAAGCACACTCGCAAACACACATACACGCAAAGGGCAGCGGGAGACAGCGGATGGGGGGTGGCAGCGTGGGAGAAAGCGTGCGTGGTGAGAGGCAGCTGCAGCATCCAGCCCAGGCACTTCGTGGTGATGCGCGTCCTCTGCCTTCTATTTGAGTCGCATTCTTGTCCTTCCTGCTTTCCCTTCGTCTCTTCTTCTCATTGTAGCCCTCTGTCGTCTCCCTCTGTTACTTCAAAGCAAAACCTGTCCTTCGACAAGAACAAAAAAAAAAAAAAAGAAAAAAGAAAAATGACAAAAAATACAAAAGAGTTAGAAAAAAAGCAGGTGGATTCAAAAAACAACAGACAAAAAATGTGGCAACCTTTGCAAAATATGAAGTTCTGGATGAAATGGCAGATAAAGAAAAAACAAAGTGAAAAGAAACAAAGCCAACGCTTAGAGGATCAACTATTTACACTGCAAACCTGTAAGTTGGGGATACAGTGGGCGAGAGGTAGAAAGAGAATAAAAGCGCATGGCAGAGAGCGTGTGAGAGGGAGCGACAGGAAAAAAAAAAGAGTAAAAGAGAGGTGGAGTGCAGACGAGAGGCAGGCAGCAATGCACAGGAAAGGGCAGGCTGTGTCTTGATTAAGAGATAGAGGGAGGGAGAGAGGGAGTGAAGGGGGATGGTGTGGGGGGGAGAGAGAGAGAGAGAGAGGGAGAGACAGACAGAGAGAGAGAGGAGTGCTACGTCACTTTATGATCGGCAGAGTATGTGGGAACAGGCCAAATTCAATGTCAAATACAACAGATCTTCAAGAAGCGCTCAATAACTGAGTGAAGTGAACTCAGCTCAGAATTTTGTGTACATTTAATGGAAAAAGAAAGGTAAGGAGGGGCCGCGACAGCAGCAGCTCAGCACTCAGCGTGGCGACAGCCAATCAGCGCACACTTTGCAATCAGGCTGAGCGAGTCAGGAGCCAATGAGGAGCAGTGTTACACCTCATCCTCAGTCTTTATTCCTTCCTGCCTCTTCTGGTAGAAGCTTTTATTGCATTGGCTCTTGGCTGAATTTTAAAGAGAATGAAGCACGCCTGCCTCTTTTTTTCCCCCATAAGCTTTATCAGGAGAGTTTCTGTATTGCTGCATTAGCCAGATACACAATCACCACACAGCCTGAGACTAATACACAACATGCACAGGTGAAGTACATAAGCGGACAGAGCAGAAATGGAATGGAAAAAGTGGGCTTTTTTTCCTTTTTGAGGAGCAAATGTATGTTTGACAGAGATGGATAGAGTAATATAAAGGGGTTATTAATTAAAAACCACAAGATCAACAAAAGACTATAGTAGAAGCAGGAACAGAGGGCGTATGTTTGTATTGGTTGTGGATGTGTACATGTTGGGTGGGTCTGACAACTGATTTACGGCCCCTGGGGAGAGGCAGTAGTCAGGAGTAATTGGTGATGTGATAAAGATTAGGGTGGGCGATACATAGTAGATGCACATTAACACAGCTGGTGAAAATGTTAGAAGGCAGCTTCTGCCGTTCCATATTTGCAAGCCAACTAGTGAAATCCACAAAAAGTCCATCTATAAGGTGCAGTTTAAGACAATGTACATACAAGCATGGGTGTCAGAAACATTTAAATGTGGGGGTGCGTTGCACTCGTCTCGCATGTTTCACTCAAATGTCACCCCCTAATATAATAGTTACGTGTTCTGATGAATTATGCTGCCTTGTCGAAAAATGCTCCCTTTAAGTTTATACAGTTCATACAGTTTATATTCACTTTATAACACTGATAATGATGAGAAATAGTCAAATAAAATACATAATCAGAGAAAACTATATTCTATTTAAATGAGAAGAGCCTAGATAGATAGGTTTTTAGAGGTGCATAGAGCCAGTTTATACAGTCAGGTTCTAATACTGAGAAACGCTACCGTGAAGCAGGGCATAGGCTGCTTCAGATCGTGCCATGCTTCCAGCTTGCAAGACAGCACAGATAAACCCAAATGCAAGGCACCACAGATAAACCAGTGTCCAACCCAAGATATCACATATATATATATACACTTTTCAGTCCCACTGGGGTTGGCATAACCATCAAAATTGAAAAAAGCTATATTATATATATATCTCCCAAACAATCACTAAACCTGCATATGTCTTGCTGAGATTTTAATGTTATACGTACATTAAATGCTATAGTGGTCATTCTGAAAAATGAATCTGGCCTCATATTACTCTGCATTTACATCTACCATGAATGGATTTTACATAAATGTTTTAGATCAAGCTATCATCAGCATGGTAGTAACCATTTAGTGCAATAGCTTTCTGAGAGGTAGCATTTTAGATGCTTTGGAAGTGCCTGGTTCCCATCACCACCAATATGAACAATTATGTGTCTCTCTAGAAAGGAGCTTTTTCATCAAACCTCATCAAACTGACCCATCAAACTGACCCTGAAACTGTGCAGAAATGACAAATAAAACAATGGAATTCCACTTTAATGAACATACATGGGGTGGTGGTGGCCTAGTGGTAGGATACTTGCCTCTGGACCAAGTGGTCATGGGTTCGAATCCTACCTTCATGGGTTCGAATCCTACCTTCAGCACCACCACTGGGTTCCTGAGCAAGACTTTTAACCCCAAGCAGCTCCAGGGAGACTGCCCCCTGTACTTAGGGAATGGAAGTCGCTTTGGATAAAAGCGTCTGCTAAATGCTGTAAATGTAAATGTAAGTTACTACTTAATTCCAGACAAGTACAGAAATAATGCTCACCAGTTTGACTGGAGTAAAAGTATAATGAATCTGATCTCCGTCTCGGAATCTGTTCTCTTAACTTTTCCTATTTTGTGTAGGTTTTGCACAAGTGACTTCAGAAAGACATGAGATCACCTGCCATAACACAGCATGAGGCAGGAGCTTGGGCAGGCTGTTACCAAAACAAACAAAGCATGCTGAAAGGAGGAATAATTATCTACTCTGCTGGTTTGAGACACTCAATTGGTTTGATTTAAAAATGATGGCCCCCATCCAGAACTCATACGTTTATGCAATATTTTGATAAAACAAAATGATGTGTGGAAAGTAGGTACACATTACTGACAATCACTGGCTTTTACTGCTCTCATATTTCCCACCTCCACCCTCATAACTACATATCACATATCGGTGCTGGTGGGATTTAACCCTTGTATCCTCAAAATGGTAACTTTTTGGAGAAGGAAAATCCCCTCTTTATTTTAGTTTATGCAATGAGATTTTGAGATGACCCAAACGACCATGGAATTTCCCCACATGGCAATGGGCAGGTGGATTTTTTAAATTATATAAAGCTTTAGATAAATAAATGGTAGGTACAAAGGATTATGAATGACTAATAAGATGTGGGTTCAAGTGGTTAAGGGATCATTACCATCCAAAAAAATCTGATTAATAATACATTACGATAAACTTAAAGCTCTATCTGCCAAATGCAGATGACAAAGCATAGCAGGGCCACACAACGACTTTTGCCTTGAAGACAAAGGACAAAGAGATGAATGAATATAGGAGTATGAGAGAGCTACAGCAAATAAGACTGCAGTAAATGAGGAGAGAGTGAGTGGGAGGGGGAGAAAGAGATAGAGACAGAGAGTGAGAAGGCGGGATATAGAAGGGCAGATAGGATCTGTCCCCAAGTCTCCCAGAGACAGACACAGACGGAGGAGGCGGCGGGGGGTGCGTGTGTGTGTGTGACTGCGCAGACAGACAGCCCAGAAGGAGAGCACTGCAGTGAAGTGGGAGAGGGTGTGCATGTGTGTGCCTGTGTATGACACAGAGGGAAAGAAAGAGACAGAAAGAGGGAAAATGGGAGATAAAGATGAGGTGGGGGTTTGAATTCATAACTCCCACTTGCAGACTCCAGAACAAAGCCACCTCCACATAAAGACAAAATGAAATGAGAAAGCAGAAGAGAGTAACCTTTTTTTCCATTTCCTTGCACATGTTGCTCTATTTCCCACTTTACAGCACCTGGTATCATCGATTCAGGTTTTCTCAGGGGAGAACATCCCCCTCTGCAGAGGGCTCTGCACCTCAGCTCCACCTCCCCTGCAACCAGGGCTGGACAGCACTGATCTAATTCTGCATTATCGTATTTTCCAAATGGTCCATGATATCACGCCATCAGATAATATTTTGCATTACAGGAATACCATGGAATTTTTTTTACTTTTTCCGAAGAATATATAAATAGCACCTCTGGCTTGCTTAATGGGGGTTCGGACAGCTGCTTTGTTGCAAAAAGAATTTGACTTTCAAAAATGCACCATTCACCTTTCAGTCCATACAGTCCCTGAAGCTAAAGGGCAAAACAGCCTGTTTAAATGTTAGTTTGTCATGTCACAACAAACAACAAATTGCAAGTACCCACCCATCAAGCCTACAATAATATAACCCCACCCAATCACGTTAAAGTTAGTGTTTCAGCTAAACTTCACTTTATGAGCATGAGGCAACTAATGAAATCAGACCTCATATTTAAACATATCAGTCTTAGTAATAGAAGTCACAGTACATAGTACTTGGTCACAGTAATATAATCAGCTAGCTTAAAGAGAGGATATTTACTCATACAGTATTTCTATAAAGCACTTTATTCATTTTAATGTATTTCTGACTTTTTATTAGTTCATTTAAAGGGTTAGATACAGGGATGCACTGTAATGGGAACTGTCAATGCTGTTTTATTCATTAATTGTGATAATACGTGGACATTTGTAGAAATTTGGGTTAGATTCACCTGTAATTTGCACAACACTAGAACAACTAAAACTAAAAACTGTTTTGTAAAAATGATAATATATTGCATAGAACTAACTAGACATGCCTGAGTGGTCCAGCAGAAAACTCACATGTATCTGCACAAACACACACACACACACATTTCTAAAAGGCCAATTATCTCATTTCTATGTACAGCAGGTGAACTGTGCAGTGAACTGTGAACAGTATGTGTGGCCGTGACGTTTGCAGTGCCACCTGAACAGCCCCTGCCACTGCACTCATTTGGAACACAGGCACTCCTGTACCCAAAACTAATGTCAGCACCAGCCCCCCCGTACCACCCCCCACCACCCAGGCGTTTGGTTCAAACCCGAACCTCCACAGTGTGTGATGCTAACAGCTACAGACACCCGTGAGGCAAGGGGGACGGTTATAAATAGACAGCCTGTGTCACAACGTGAATAAGTAGGCTGAATAATTAATGAGACGACGCAAACCGGAAGAAGAGGTCAGGACGGCTTGGATGTAGACTAGGCCTGCCCTGCTCACTGCCCTTGAAAAAGCAGTCCTACATCAGAAGGCTCATTGCTACAACCAGCTTCACGCTACACCATATGGATGCCATAATGTACACACAAGCTGTCATGAGAAAAAGCCTCCTGAAAGACTGGGGAGGCTACTTTCGAGCAACAACAGGAGGGAAATGTACATACGTTGAGATACATAGGGCCTGATGACTAATGATGTTAGCATTTTGCACAGCAACCATTTCCTCTACTTCACCAAAGACAGCAGACAAAGGATCTTCTGTTTGATGCTAATAATATTATCAATTCACAGGGCGGTCTTCAGACAGGCAGCGTAAGCACCAGCATCTGTGTGAAGTTGTCTTACCGTGAAGCCCTACAACTTGGAGATGGTAACGTAAAGAATAGCGAGGAGGGACCGTGAGAGTGCATATGTATGTGTGCGTGTGTGTCTGTGTGTGTGTCACTGCTGCAGTTCTGTGAGGAGGACCATAAATATCAAGAGTCTGGAATCAGTAAGAGTGTATTGACTCTACAAGGTCACTGAGCTACTAGCACTGAAACACACACACACACACACACACACACACACACACACACACACACACACTCACTTCACATTGCAGTGACCTTCAGGAATGCAGCAGAATACATGTCTATGCACAAGCGGTGTGGGGGATGACTTCTCTGTAAGAAACAGATTGTGTTTAGGATTTGCGCTCCATTCTGTGACACCTGACCCAAACAAGCAGTCAAGAGGTTTGAATGAGCCAAAAAACATGCAATAAAACAACACTTAGAAAGCTACACCTAAGAATGATTCACTAAATTCACAAGTCTTCAAAGCCTGCCTCGACTAGTATGAAATGTAAACTCTCTCTCTATCTCCCTCTCTCTCACACACACACACACACACACAAAGACACACACTGAAATGCAAGTTATCCATAACACACATCTGTCCTAATGTAAACATTAACTTTGATAAAGCCTTCAGATGTAAAGGTTGCATCCCCAGGCAGCGTAATGCATGCTGGTGTAAGCAGTGCACAAACAAATACCCCGCTGAACAAGCTAATCACAGAGAGTCAGACCATCGATCTCCCCGATCAATGTGACAGTATTTATTTGCTCCAGATGTAATAATAACTACTGTGATACTTGCCCCAGCTCCCTTCCACGCCCAGTTATGAATAGGTTACAGTAAAACAGGTGAATAATTAATCAAATATTTCCCTATTACACATCTGAAACATACGCCCCTGCATATCTCTGGACTGCAGCAAGTATGTAGTCTAAAAGGACGAGTCTGTCCCTGAAAAACTACTGACACAAACCTGAACATTTCAATATCTGACTGACCCACGGAGAACACCAACAGGCTTGGTGCCTTTAAGTTCTAAATAGATGTCGACCGGGCTAATAAAATATGAAAATTCTACAAACATTCTCAACTTAAAAAAAAAACATTTATTGAACACTTTTCAAACACATTTGTTGAGCATAAAATAATAAACAATAATAATGATAATAATGTTGCTTGACAGAGCCACTTTCAAGCCAAATAATCATAATCTAGTGATCGCAACAAAATATAACTTCACACAGCCTGCTATGCAAGGACTACACAAGCCACTAGCGATTATGTTGTGAAAACAACTCTGTCTTCAAATACGATGATGCTGCAGCGAGTGAGTGTGTGTGTGTGTGTGTGAGAGAGCGAGAGAGAGAGAGAGAGTGAGTCGACAACGTATCTGATCAATACGGTCTTTAATAATTTTGCCCCGTTGCTGATGGTTTCCGTATGAAATACTCGTTAACTGTAGGCGGTAAGCTAACCGTAGGCTACAGTGTTAGCGGTAAGCTAACTGCAGGTGCCGGTAGAGGGGGCGTCTCACGCCTGTTCCACATGTTAATCGGCCAGACCGATAATCAGTCGACCTCTATTTCTAAGCTTTTTTACTGATGAAATACATTTATTTCTTCATTGGTTAAAGAAAACACTAATGTCTAATAATAGACACAGATGATAATGAATGATACTTGCCCCAACCAAGTCATAAATGAATGTTTTTCACTTCCGAAAATTACACTCTGATCAAACTATTCTGGCGCAATATGAATTAATATGTTGTTCACATGTTGCAGGTTTGACTAAAACAACCCCTGGTGCAATTGCTTTGTTAGTGAGATTAACTGGTGCAGTTCACTGCAATACAGACATTGTAGTAGGCAGAACACAGTCTTCTCATATCTGCAGACCTACAGAACTGCAGACCTTTACCTGCAAAAGTGAGTCACTGGCACTGTTCTAACGAGTGTTGTTTATCATCTCTATATTATAAATGATCAAACAATTCAGCTTTAAAAATGTCTGAGTAGCAGTGGATGATAAATGCCTAACAATGTAATAATACCATATTATATAACAATAAAATATCTTAACAATATGAATTTGGTGATATGCAAAGTGACAATATTTCTTCCGATGTTGGGACAAAAAAGTGTACTGCATTGTGGTGTGTGATATGCTCACTCCTGAAACTGTAAAAAATTAGTAACATTTCAATGATGCCTTTTATGCTTTAATTAGTGTTTGTTAATGTTTTGTAGTAGTAATACTAAAAGATGTTTGTTGTATTTTTTTTATCGTAAGGATTTAAAGAAAAAATTCATTTGAAAGATACACTAAACTATGTCATAGGATTTTGTTTTGATTTGTTTGAAATTGTATAAACAACATCTCTACATCATTATGAATCAGCCGACAAAATTTTATTAAGATTGGTCATTTGGCTGCTCAGTTTGAACTGGTTCTCAGTGGCCATTTTGATGACTGAGCCAAATGGAACAGTAGGAGATGTGAGCAAATGTAGCCAAGTGTAAACGTACCAAAATTCAAAATTTTTGCTTAAGCTGTACCAACCCCTTTGTCATGGTTCCAAATAATTCAGTAGCGATTTGTATTTCCATGAGGCTTGAAATTTACATTACAAGATACTAGCTAATGCTAGATTTTTGCATTTCTGTTTTTCATGAGGTGATTCCTCCTCACAAACAAATTGTAATGAGTTAGACTCATGCACGTTCTAGAGGGCCACTCACAACAAAAACGCTTCTGCAATTTTTTTTAGACCGTTGTCAAGCTACTGGCCAAAAAGTGCTTTGTGTCTACACTACTTTAGGGGGCACTATCATGAAGGGGACACGCCTGAGGACACAAAGGACACAAAACACCTGTTCTGCACTAAATCCAATGTTGAGAATAGTACGTTGCTAGCTACTATTGCCAGCCCTATAAAGCAAAAAGCCACTCAAGGCCATGTTTTAGTGATTTTACTAGTGGAAAAACTTACATGTGGTCTCTAAAGATCTATTCCAACAGAATATCATAAAAAACAAAAGACGACACACATACAATCTACAAACACAGTACAGCATGGTTCCGAAACTTGGCTGGATATTATCCCAGTTATGTGCATAATAAAATTTGTCCAATGAGCTTTGACTTTTACTTATGTGACATTCGTTGTCATCCTGTGCTTCGAAGTTAAATATCTCAGTGCGAGCACTACACAAACTTTCATTTTCTGCTTTGGCCCAAATCCAGGTGAGCCAAACTAGAAAGGCAAACACATCCTAAGAACACAAAGGTAAGCTCTAAACCAGAACAAGTGCTGAACAAAAATGTTCTGTAAAAGTGTTCTGTAAAAATGTGGAAATATATCAAAGCAGAGATGAGTATTAAATGGACCAGCACAGACGAGCATAAGTGCTATGAAAAGATAAGGCAGATCTAAGAAAAACATCCTTCAGGTAGATATTTAGGCTTGACCAATATTTGGCGAACGGGGAGCTGTGCTGCATGTGGTCGTGCTGGTCTGCAGCAGAAGGGGAAAAGTCCAGAAGTCAGCAGGCAGAGGTTGGGACAGGGTGGTGTGGACTCCAGCGCACTGCGCCCCTCCAGTAACACTACAGCTCCTTAGCGTGACCTTCATCACACCACTCAGCCGCAGGCGGGCCGAGCGCCACCGCCACATGGCTACTGCAGCTTTGCAGGACACATGGAACACAGGCTGCACTCATGTTACTGCACTACACTGCAGTGTCATCCCACTGACTTTGGGCTGGAACACGCCAGCGCAACATTTCGTTCAACATGCAAAAATATTCTGAATTTCTGAAACCTTCAGTATATATCACAGTGAACGGTGTAGGTCACCAGCAGACACATTTAACAATATGAAAAATAATATGAAATATTTTTTTATAGTGCAAAATACCAAAAATAGAACTGAACAGTTAACACTAAACAATGTGCGTCATTTACATCACTAGAAAACACATAAAACATTAACTAGAATTTAAACCAGTGTTTAATGTAGTATGTTCGTTAAAATCCAAATTGAGAATGAAGCTGGAAAAATGTTTAAAAACACCTAAAAAACCTAAAAATGCCAAACTACTCCTAAACTGAGTATAAGTGTTATTTTGACCCAGTGTTTGCTGTTACGGTCTCATGAAAATGCAAACAGCAGCGAGGTCTGAGCCTGTGTTTGACACTTCTGTTTCATAGACACTGCTGGTTGACGACTTTACCTCTAATGACTTGTGTACCTTTCCTGCAGTGTAACTGTCTGCTTGTGTGTGTGTGTGTGTGTGTGTGTGTGTGTGCTAGTCTTCAGTCTCTAGCAACACATCAGTGCAGGGCATTTGTACTATTTGTGCTGTGTCCAAGCAGACTCAGGCACGTTTTGTGCTCATCTGAAGTGTGCCTGTATGACTGTAATGACGAAACTCATAACTTTGGACAAATTAAATCAGTATACCGGAAGAACCACCCACCACTAATCCGAATGTAGCTCTTCCATTTACTACGCACAGCCAACCTCTGCAAACAGGGAGGAGTACTCAGGCAACGTAAAAGTGTAACATCATTATTTACTGATGAGCTGCTATAATAAGGTGGGTTGGACCATATATGGGTAAAATGTGTAGAAAGTGTTAATGAATGATGCTGGTATTTTAAAATGTAATCACATTTCTATTGAACGTCTGTAAACTGCCAAAAAGAAACATTCTATCCATTTACATTTTAGGAGAGCTTACGAATTGTTGGTGTGGGAGTTCACTGATAGGAAAGAGTGTTAAAAATGAAGACCAGGAAATAACTCATAAAAATAACACAGATTCCGAGACAGCTTAGAGCTACACACACCACAGAACATGTTTGATTCCAGCTGTTGCTCTTAAAGATTCACATATGAATCTTTATGCTACACGAGCGCCTTTTTCCTATTACCATCACCAGTCGTGCGAGTTTTCATTGCCCACGTTTGTGTCAGCAGATCACCTGTTTGTCAAATCTAATGCGTACTGTGGTTTGTGGCACATTCGGCCTACAAACTGAACTACTGTTAGCTTGGCAAACACGCAACATCTTCATACACCACACTTCAGGTTCGATTTCGGCTTTCTGTTCCTTTCAACAGTTTCAGTAGTTAGTCAGAAAGAAAACTGTGCACTATGTGACGCTCTTTAGGACTCTAGTCTAGCTTACTAACATTCGTTTAGCAAACAGTGGTCCAAACTGTTCTGTGGTCCCAACACCACAGGTTTAAATTTGCCTTTCTGTTCCACCAACGTCAGATACTCCAGTATCCTCCCTCAGATTTAAGTAATTATCATCTGTTTTCATGCTACCTAAATCAAGGTTACCCAGTTCCTGCTAACACCTAGTAAGCAACATTCTTCAACATTTTACAGTCCTGTAGAACGGGTGGATACTGCCAAACCCTACTGGATTGTTCAGATAGTGTCTTTAATAGCTAGTTAATCCCAGAACATATTTGTGCTTGATGCTGCACCAGCATATAAGATGGGCTTTATTACATTTTCTCTACTCTCTGTAATGCTGGTGCAAAGGCCAGCAGTCTTTAAATATTTAAAGGTTTAGGAGAGCATCACACAGTAAGGCTGCACAATCTGAAGCATGCGCTTTGGTTGGAAGAGGTGTAGAAACTGCTTGGGCATGTAAACAGAAATCCTAGCGAGCAGCAGAGGTCTTAACTTGCAGCTTCTCTTGGCCGGTTACCCAGCAGAACTGAAACTGCAGGCAGCAAGATCAGAAAGGGGAAGCACACAAAATTAGACATGGTCTTGTTTTCATCATTCAGCCTGAACTACTTTCGCTCTTCCTACTGTCGGATCTAAATGAACAGAAACAAATGAACCTTTTTATTATTTATGCTGTTGACGGAATGACTGATCAACTCTCAAAGACTTTTAGCTGCCTCATTTCTTACAAGAAGTGCTATTTTAGTTAAGAGTACTAGTCAAGAGTATAAAAGACTAGTTAAGAGTATAAAAGACCATTTAAAAGACTAAATTCTTGTATAACCTAATATTTAAACAAAATGTATCGACTGATGCCCATCTCATGTTTCGATTACATCACCACACATCAGCAAATAGTATTAACAAGTAATATCATGTGTCACATCGGTCTTAGTCCAACCTAACTTAATGCCTTGAAATCCTCCGAGAGAGGGGGATATTTAAACTTTTATTAAGACTAACGCACTGCTACTGTATTTGTAATCACGTCTGCTTCAGAGTTAGGGTCCATCTACAAATTACTGTAGTAAAAGGTGTTGCTATTATTATTATTATTATTATATACTAAGTACATCTGCTGACTAGGGCTGTCGTCACTTATATTGGAAATTGATTAATCTATCAATTGTTTTGAAAATGACTTATTTAACCAGTTTGTTTTGTTTAACCTTTCAGACCTCAGCAGAAATTTAGACCTATTTTAGAGGCTTAAAGTTTTTTGTAAAGTATTTTTTATTTATCTTAAACCAGGGGAAAATTAAACTAAAAGGCAAAACCCAGTGAAAATAGACATGAAAGATGTAATATGCATTGTAATTACAACATTGAGAAATACTTGTAAAAATAGAAATTCCTTTAAAACTAGGAAAAATAAATAAACTGACTAAAATTAATAACTGAAGTATGAGGATGTGCTAAAATCGACATTGTAACCCAGTCTCCTTTTCATAGACACAATGTCCACCGGTAACACTGAGCTTGTTCAACTAGCACAGCTCAACAGCAGTGTTCCTGTAATGAGTAAATGCATTCTACAATAAATATGATATTAGTGTTGGATATGACATCCAACAGTTTTCGTCACCTGTGTTAATTTTAGTGTCTTTTTTTACATTACATAAATCAATAAATGAACGGCGAGTTTTTAAACTGGTGTTAAGTGAGATTTTACAGTCACTGAAGGCTGTAAACTTGCTTAAACATTGGTGTCCGTATAATGATGGTGTGATGGTATAAACTGAATCATTCTGTCTGTTGTATCACACATAAAACAAACTATTCTCAGTTAATTTGAGGCCTAGACAAAACTCAGCAATACCGTATGAATGCAAATTCGTCATGTCTCATGCAGTAATGCCCTGTGAAGTCACTTATTAAAAACAGAGAAAACATCAGTACAGGAGTGTTGCGGTCGGTACATGCAAAAGCTGAGCATAAAATGGAAGCCAGACAGTTGAGGCTAAGGTGAGTAAGAAGAGTGGTTAAGAGACTGGGGCTGGCAGCTGCACGAGTCAGCCTGAGAAAGAGATAGTGAGAGAGAGAGAGAGAGAGAGAGAGAGAGAGAGAGAGAGAGAGAGAGAGAGAGAGAGAGAAAAAGCTCAGAGCACGAGAGAAAAATAGCTA
>JBBJLS010000032.1:2790421-2826631 GCA_037577275.1 Bryconaethiops microstoma | reverse complement strand
TATTTGTAGTCCTGAACAATCTCCACATCCACCCCTCTAATGGACAGGGGAGTGACAGGAGATCGAGATCTTCGCAATACAAGTTCATCAAACAAAACAAACACACACCCACAACTGACAGATCAACTGGAAAACACAGATCTTATGTTTTGAGAGAGAGAAAGAGAGAGCGCTCAAGGCTTAAGGCAGATTTCTTTTAAACAGTGGCATTATAACGACATGTCCAGCTCCGGACGGTTATTTAGGCTAAGTGCGAGTTGGTTTTATTGATCGAACGCTAGATATCAGTGTTGCCGTGGAGTCCAGCGTTATCTGAGCTACTTGTTTCAAAATCCACTTTCGTCCACAAATACAGAAGTAAAGATGCACAGATTAACGCTGACCTCTGGTGGTTCATTTTTTATGCTAATATTAGCAAGGGTTAATACCATCATACTGTCATACACGGCATAATTAAACTCGTTTATTTGGTTTTGCAGTGGATCGTGGGACCAATTACATAGATCAACAGGTCATTTTCTTCTGAGATAACTGTGTGTGGGTTTTGTACTGCTTTTCATGCTGATTTCAAACCTGTAATTAGTTTTTCTCTAGCACCTCTAGCTTTTGTAAGCTACTTACAATCTTCATGTTATCTGATATTATAGCCTAAGCACGTTACGTAATTTAACACGTTACGGTATTTTTTGTGTTACGGACGGCATTGACTGCAATTGATTTCAGTTGTTATCGTTCCTAGAAATGGTAAAAAAAATCATCCAGACATTTTCTGTTGTGTGTGTGGCTCGTTCACAACGAAAGGACAACGTCGCCTAATTACTGCAGATGTTAAGAAGAGATACAAACTGTACTTCGGCTGTCCACTGAGTGATCAGGATACATCTTGGGCTCCATGTCATCTGTACCAGTTGTTCCAGTGGACTGCGTGACTGGCTAAAACGGTGCCGTTTACAATCCTGATGGTATGGAGGGAACCTCAAGAGCATTTTGCCGCAAGAACACAAGTGGAATCTCAACTAAAACTAAGTACGAAATTGTATATCCCAGCATGGAGTCTGCAATCAGTTTCATTGCCTGCTCCTCTGCCACCACTTGATGGTCTTGCTTCTGTAGAAGGTGCCGAGAAATATGAAGAAAATCTTACTCTAAGCGTTTTTGATTAATCAGTGGCTACTGACTGACGCAGTAATCTATGTGTACATGTGTGTGTTCATATTTGACTTTGCCCTGAAGATACTGAAACACTGGTGCTTAGGTTTGAGTAAAAACTACATACAACGACATTGTAAACCATCATTATTCATAACTCAAAAACTGAATGCAAATCTAAAATCAGCCAACAAAACTGATTTAGAAAGGTGTGTTGTAGTCTCTGATTGCGTAATTTTTTTTGTTGCCCTGTGTTAGTGATATAACTGGAAATTTAGCCAAGGTGGAACTACATTAAAAACTGACCCCTTAACAGCCCTCCTCACCATCTACCATGTTCCCACATTTATCATGGTCATATACCTTCTTCGCTGACGTCACAGTATTTAGACTTTTAGTTGAACAACAGAAATTATGTCTGTTATAGTTAAACACAAACCCATGCAGAGACATTTTAAAAATCTGATTATTTATTAAATATTTCAGTACATTAATGCCTGTCCCATACCAGGAGCCCCGTACGAGATTTGCAGTGTTCTAGACGCTTTTAAGTTGAAGTGATGGGAAAACTGGGTATGAACCTACAAATGTTCTCAGCTAAGGTGCAGAACAAACTCGTTTAATAAGATATCTTGTGATCTAAACAAATTAACTTTTGTAAGTAGTTCAGCTGTTAAATACGCAGGTATAAAAACAGCATATGCTGCTTATGTAGTAGAATAGAGACAGGAAATGCTACAACTCAGGAGGAAACACAAGGATTACATCACATTTAAATATCTGCAGTCTTTATTTCCACAAGACTTTGACATGTTTAATATACCTTTTCTTTTACATTCTGAACATCTACCTCATTGTCACCCCCCTGCATTAAGCAGATCCTCCGAAAGAGTAAATTCCGGACTGTTATGGCCTCTCTCGGAGAACTCTAAAACGGCTGCTTAATATTTACACTTTTTCCTCTTTGTAGTCAAGTCTCTCTTACTTATCAAAGATCTCTCTGCTCCATTCTCCAAGGCTGTACAGAGAGGGGGCGACTGCAGTCTTCTTTTGTAGTTCAGTAATCCCACTAAGGACTGCAGGATCAGAAACAGCGATCCCCTCGGTTCAAGTGTCCATATCACCTTAATGCTGAAGGACTTGGAGTAACTTAACAGCCACATTGTTAAAGATAAGACATTGCCATTCCTGGAGACATTAGATCCTTCATTGTGTGCAACAAAGGAAAGGACTGCTGTGATGCCAGCAATCCCAATGTTTTCTATTAATGGCGTACACACAACAGGTCTGGACAGATATGTAACAGATGAAGAGAGAAGAGCAGAACCACAGATCTGCCAGGCTTATTCTTCTCCAGTAACCCAAAGACACGGGAGCTAACAGTTCCTGTCCTTGTAAAACTACATTTAAAAATCATCTGGTTAGCACATAATATGGTGAGGGTTTGGTAATTAAAAGTGCATAATGACATTAGGATGCTCATGAACTCGTGGCCAACCTTCATTTGTTTTTCCAACACCATACTCGAAGATACTGTGGTGGGGTTTTTGGGTGGAGGGGGTTGGGGGATAGTGACAGGAACGACAATGGTAACAGGGTTTATAAAATCTCAGTCTTTCATAACATGACATTTGAAACCAATAAAAAATCAGGTAATTTATGAAACTGTTAAAATGCACCCATCTACAGATATAAATATATTTTCGAATACTGTTCTTTAGATATCTAAGAAAGCAATATCTGAGACCATGTTTGTAAAAGCATTTAAGAGAGACATGCACTTAAATAACTTACTGTACAAGAGCAGTTCAATGAGAGATGGTGGAATACTTTTGGGAGCTGCGACACGAGGACCTCTATTGTTTTCTGTGGTAATACTGTACTTGTCAGTCATCGAGATGAAAACCCACATGTACAGACAAGTGACTTGCAAAGCAAAGCAAAAGAACCGTTCACATGCCACAAAATATAAGATACAATCAATTGTTGTGAGAGGTTGTACAAAATGCTGCCCCTTTCATCCAGTGTGGGGAAACAGTAAAATTCCGTACCAAGGCTGCAGTTCAGTGGGAAATAAACATCTGTTGTGATGCAGAGAAATAACTAGCAGAAGGTAAGAGTGGATTTAAAAAAATGGCAAGCTCATAGGTCCATCTTTGACCCAAAAGATTAAGGGTTTGCCAAAGAGGCAAACAAATGGAAGGAAATAAACATTTACATACATACAGACATCATTCCAAGTCACTCAAGTCAGCACCATCAGTCATTCTGGCCAAAGAAAATTTGCTGTAAAACCTAATATATAGATTTACACCTTAGAATAAATTTCTTTAAAAAAAAAAAAAAAAAACAACTCCACAAAAACCCTGTGTTATCATTTTCCTACACCTCAAATTCGATCCTAGTCAATTCACAATGCGAAATTTGTTTCCTCAACACCCAAGCACAAACCATCTCGCAGCTGGGTATTTTCACCTGTACTGTGCGTGCAGACATACCTAGATGATTAAAGCAAAATGATCAGGTCATATCTGTAGGTCACAGCCAGATTTGCTTTTTGTAAAGGCACACTAATGGGCTTTTTAACAAATCAGCAGTCAGATCAAATTTTCCAGCTCCATTAAACAGATGTAGTTCATGATCATTTTTGATAAGAGACAGCATTATAAAATAATGCTCCCTGAAGAAAAGTATGTTTGGGATCATTTGAGACAGGAGCTGATAGCAGTATGCTTGCACAAAAAAATAAAACCTTGAAACTTGTCCATGTGAACCACTTTTATCAACCAAGACATCTTTTAAGGCCTGGCCCTCATTTGCTGTCATTATATCTAAGAACTCTTGCCTCTTGCCACTGATTGTCAACACATTGATGCCACATGGACAGGCACAAGTGTAAATACAAACTGGGTGTATATACTGTGTATACTTGATGACTATGTACCTCCTACATTTTTGCTTTACTCCATCTAAATATTAAACAGGACTGATTAATGAGTTTCAGATCTTCTGAGAAGTTGTCACTTGAATACACGCAACCATTCAAATCAGCGTATTTCCATAATACAGAAGTCAACCATTAAAGCTCATCTGAGTAGGAAAGATATCAATGGCAATACAACTGATCATGAGGTTCTGTGAACACTGATAATGGCTGGAGGGTGCAAAGTCCAGTGTGAAAACGGACCAAAGGAAGGCATACTACTGTCCCACTGCTGTACATGGCTGTCTATTTTATATATATATATATAGAAAAAAAAATTAAGGTGAAGTTAATAACTTGAGTCTCCCTGTGATGGCAGGCAGACCACAGTCCTCAAGGCTGTCTTTTCATATCTTTTTCCTTAAAATATTCTCTGACAGTTTCCTGTTCTCATTAGTAATGCTCTTCCTCTTCATTCTCTCGGGTCTTATCTGGTGTGGGAGGCCAGGAGAGCGAGAATGAGGCCTGACACGGCCAGAGCCAGGCTAGGCGGTGCCAACCGCACGCCGCTGGAGGAATCCGGGTCTCTGAGAACCTTGTGTGGTATGACGGGTGAAGGGGTGGAGAAGTACATGTCTTTGTCATTGTCACTAGAGGGCAAATCGCAGCCACTGCCACTTTCACCTCCGCTGCTACCCTCTTCTACACAGAGACAAAAAGAAAGATGTATCGAGTTAGAAGAAATAAATGCCTAATTATGTTTGATCTAGAGTATTTCCTAAACATTTCCCAATAACATTTTAAGTGTTGATAGATTCACAAATATTACATTTAAGCTGATGACCTGCTGTCCGTCAGCTACTTCCTGCCCATACAACTCACAAAGAGCTGTATAAATATCTGACGAATTGGATCAGGTTTCTTGAGGTATGGAATAGCTGAAATAGCTGCACTGTTGTGGATCCCCATGAACAGGATAAAGAGGGCAGTGTTTCTCAGCCTTCTCAGGTGATCAACATTTTTTTTTTTTTTTTGATTCTGTATTTATCCCAGAGGAAATTATTTCTCTGCATTCACCAAGTGAAGCAGTGGGCTGCCGCCAATGAGGTGCCCGGGGAGCAGTGTGTGGGGACGGTACCTTGCTCAAGGGTACCTCAGACCCTAGCAGTTGGGATTTGATCCCCAATCCTCTGATTGCAGGGCTAACACCCTAACCACTAGGCCAATCAGCTGCCCAACATGTTTGCTTGATCAGTGCTCTTAATCCAACTGACACAAATCAGACACAGGTCGGGTTTTTCAGTCATGGAAAGCTCTGCAAATTTTAGTGTTTTTTCTGCTTCAGTATATCCTTAATAATTAGCCTATTTAGGGGTTAAGTGCAGAAATATTTAAGGGCCAATACTGATGGTGGTAAGCTCATCTACAAGCAACTGCATAAGGACAACACAAAGCGTTTGGCTCTTACCGTTGTCAAAAGTGATGTCGTTCCCACTGTGGGCAGCCTTTAGCCAGCTGGTCATCTCTTTCAGCACAGAAATCTGTCGTCGAATCACTATGTCTGGCTTGGTGATATCTACATCAACATGAGGATTGGAGACCTGGTTGGCCAAACCGTTGCCCATGACTACAGACTCATACCTGAGGTGGAAAATAACAGGAATGTTAAGAGATGTGTTCTCTGGCTAAATCATAATGCTGGTATGAGCATATAGGTTCTGCCTCACCTGCTCTTGGCCGTGCCATTCCAGCACTCATCACCCTGTGCAACTCTTTCTCCAACACAGACTGTTTCTGGCAATGTGGACCAGAACTTCTTAGCATGCTTCAGCTTCTTCTTCACATCTGTCACCTTGGTTGAGTTTTAAAAAATAAATTAATTTAAGAAAATACATAAATAAAAAACAGTTACATTTCTTAAATTTCACAAAGTAGTTTTTTCCAACAAATGGTGAATTCATTTTGCAATTCTACAGTATTGCTAATTGAAAACATAGATCTGCTCAAAACAGATTAATAATGTGAACTGTTACCAGTCGGTCCATATTGGTCCCGGCTGCAGTGGTAGGTCTGGCATCAGGGCTGTAGGGGCGGAAGCGGCCGGGGAAGCCTGAGTCTTTCGTAGAACGTCGAGAGCGGAATGCAGGTTTAGGCTGACCACAACCTTGGAACACCTGACAAACCAAACAAGATGAGCATTTTATTTTCTCTTGTTTATATGAGATCAAACCATATGACAAAGACATACTTAAGAAATGAGATACAGACAGACACTGACCTTCTGTGAGACCTGCATGCTGTTTTCCTGCATGTTCATGATAGCATCAGAGATCTTCACATCTATTGGATCCATCACTGACTCAAAGTTGAATGGCCCCTCCAGTCTCTCAGCCAGACTCAGCATAGCATCTAATGGTCAAACATATGCACAATTATAAATAAATAAATAAATAAATAAATAAATAAGAAGCGCAAACTGAAAGTAAAATGTGCATTAGAATTAGAACACTGCAGGGCTGGATAATAGGAATTTAATCGTTAAAGTTCTTCAGCAGTTACTCAGATATGGTGGAGCAAAGAAAATAAAAGTTTATGGTACTGTGGCCCTTGAATACAAGGAATAAGAAATAATGCCATAGTTTATACCCACTAGGGGGAGCACAGAACTAGGGAATGAAGCTTAGCAGGCTGCTGTGATCACAGCTTGTAAAAACAGTCAGGGGTTTTAACTAGGCGCCCCAATTAAGGCACCACAAAGCTGACATGCTGGGTGAGCGAAGCCAGCCCAGCATTCTCCCAGACAGAAACTGTGCATACACTGGTATATATGTTTGTGTGCGTGCATGTGTTAGGGGCAGGGAACATACCACCTACACATTCACAAGAGGCAAAAAATGCTGCAACAACCACCGAATACAACAAATCTAAGCTTCTGTCCCACATTTATTGTCCATGTCCAATTTCAAAACCTTTTTGAGGTTAGACAAACACTTAAAAGCCAACTCCATATTTAGACCCAATGATGTCCATGGCAGATACACTATCAGTGTGCTACTAAGGATGATGTGGTATCATGCAGTTTGCAAAAATACTGCACCGTACATAATGTGATGCTCTCATTGATGCTCTCATGGGGACGTGTAAAGCATGGGGGTTTGACACGAGTGCTCAAAAACATCCAGATGTTTAGAGAGTAATGGTTTGGTGCACAATGATTACAAAACAACCAGGGGACATGGGTGGGTGTGTTATAATGGTATGATAGGATCTACACTATGGTATTTATAAAACTGCAGTATGATGGTGATACGGTTATTTTTGTCAGTTAAGGAACATTGTGAACAAACATGAACAAAAAACACCTATATTTCAGTTCCAGCAACTTGTTTAAGTGGTGCTTTATAACATTTTCACTAGCAGAGACTTCCTGACAGATAACTTTTTAAATCAGTATGATGCCTTACAGTTTTATCCCTCATTAGGGTGAATAATTGCTCTCTCAACTCTTCAGGCAGGAAATGATTCTTGTTCTCAGTCACAGCTTACCCAGGAAGTTGTTCCATTCGGTGTCCAGGTCGGCCTGGTTGGCCAGGCAGCCGCGCATCACATTGAGGCAATAGTTCTTACAGGGTTTCAGGGCCACCTGGCCTGTACAGTACGGGCAGTACAACATTTTCATTGCTGCACGCACACAACTTGGAGAAGCGTTCACCTGTAATAGTATGGGGGAGGAAGGAGAGGGATATCATTAAACAATGAGCTAAACAGATGAAAGACCTTGAGCAGAGGTTGATGACTAACAAAGCCCTAATTCAAAATTTTATAATTGTATAACTGAAAAGAACGTAGCTCGTAATCACTGTTAAACCAGTGGAGTACGAACACGGTCAATGTAGTTTTCTTTGTAAATTTGACCTTTAGCTTGATCCAAGTTTTACTTGTTAATTTCTTGCAGAGGTTTGTTCAGGTTTTTGCTGGAGGCAGAGAGGACCCCTCACTAACCTGGTATAACAGTGCTAAAGCTGAATTAAACAGAACTTCATGTGTTACATAATAAACAGAATTTATATAGAATTAACTATTGGATAAATAATCATAAATAAAAAAATAACGCTCTGGGTTTTCAGACAAGTTGTACTCAAAGGATTTTTTTCAACTACCACAGGAGACATTATTCACAGACCTTTAGCCCACCCTGAGTTTTTTGAGACAGGTACGATTTACACTGCCGCACCAAAATGATTTTTGCACCTTCTCCACCATGACTAATGACTATAATCACCCCCTACCCTAACACTCAGCCACTCACCGTGGAGACTTTGCTGACCACATCGGGGATGAGTGCCAGGCCAAGTGTGAAGGTGCGAGCTGCCACAAAAGCACGAGTCAGCTGCAGCCTCAGCTTGCGAGGCACGTCGCCGAAGGGCTTGAGCTGCTCTGTGTGCCGGCTCACACACTCCATGTAGGAGTCGCTGAACTCATACTGCACGTTGACCAGCCGAAACATGCGCTCCAGCAGCTCCGCCCAGAACTCGGACAGCATGGTGTCCAGGTGCACGGCGGCACCTCCAGAGGTGTAGTAGCGCTGCAGCTCGCGGAAGAAATGCTTGAACAGCTCAGCGTTCTTCACATACATCACGCCATAGGTGCGCACAAACATGTCATGCAGTGACTTCTCAGCGTTGGTAAGCAGCTCTTTGAAGAATTCTGTGAGAAGGGAGGGCAGGGAGGGAGGAGAGAAGGACAGGGCGAGTGGGAAAGAAAAAGATAACACAGTAAGCTCTAAACATACCAGACCATGATAAATGATTATTCCATGTGTGTGTTATTTCCTGTGGCAGAACATGAATCTTAAACATTCCACTCTGAGGTGTTATGACAAATTGGGATCGTAGACACAGACAGAAGGGAATTTGCAAGTGTGCGATACTCTCTGGAGGACATAAACTTGTGTGCTCCAGCCAACACTAATCTTGCACACAAAACACACATGTTAAAATACTTTATAATTTTAAACACAACTGACAGAATGTAAATTAGGGCATCTCTCAGTGGATAAAAGAACTGCTCTCACTACTCTGGAACTCGTGTTGGCCAAATATATATTACTTTGTCATTAGAATGACACTCAAGAGGGCAAGATTTACTGCTCCACAAAGTCCAGAGCCCAGCTTGCTCTTTGCCTCTGGAAAAACTACTAGGTCTGCCAGCAAGGCCAGAAAAGCACAGGGCTATTATCTAAACACATTAATGCGTATTCCATTTGACCCAGTGTTGTTCCCAAACAGCATTCTCTTGCCATCTCTTAAGGTCTAGGAAAAATTCCTTCACATAAGAAAAGTGCTGAGAGTGTAGAAAAGGAAAAAAAGGGCAAGAAAGAATGAAGGGCAACTTGCTGCTCAAATGGTAACGTTTCACCCATCAAGCCAGTTGAGACTGACCACTATCAATGGCATTTTTTTGTTGTCACATTCCATTCGCTTTCACCCCCTCCTTTCGCTCTACGCTGCTCCTGCTTCGTCCTTCAGAGAGGAGCTTTCAATAGGATTACTGAATAATGTGGACCCCCCTCCCTGAGAAGGGACCTGTACCCTGCCTCGAGCCCCTCTCTCATTCCGTCTCCCTTGCTTTCAGTTCATCAGTTCCTTCAGAAGGCCCTCTTCAGTGAAGACAGGGAACAATGACCTACTTCATCCTGTGGAATGTCAACTCCCCAACCCCCACCACCACCCCCAAATAATCCAGCCCCTCTCTCCCATGAAACTCATTCCCCACAACCCTTGCTTTTTTAATCTGCACAAAATGAGAATTCCACAGAAAATGCCTCACCTTTCTCTCACACCTACACACAAACAGGCCTTAACAAACACACATACATACCTGCATTGATAACCAGTGACTTTTCTACTTGACTTTCCCTTCTTTCTGCTAATGAAAGAAAATACTACTGGGGCAGTTGGACTTGTCTGTGTAACAAAGCGATATTCTGCCAAATGTCCATATTTGTCAACAGATGTTCTTATTATCTTTAAAAACCAGGGTTACCAACACCTAGATATGCCTCAGCATGCTTTAAAACACTCTTTTGCTCAAGTCAGTCAAACACACCTTTGCTCAATTCAGTCAAGTACTATCACCTCCACAGCACACTGACATTGGAGGTGGTAAGGGGTGTGTGTGTCAGGGGGAGGTAAAGCAGAGGCCTTTTTCTAGCACCCCTCCTCCTCCCAAACCCGCTGGTTAACCCACGGATACCGGATACCGAAAGCCCCTGTTCTGAGAGCCGCTCCCTCAGCCCCTAACCCATACAGGGAGAGGGAGAGGGCACCCGGCTCCACGCTCCACTGACAGAGATTATAACGAAAGGGCCATGGCACTTCATCCCCAAGGCATGGAGGAATGCCAGAGCTATCACAAGTCAGGCAGCACAGTCATGATTGGGAACACTAAGGGAGGGGGGCAAGGAGCTTTTACTATTCTCAGTTAACCAATTTTAAACAAGCCTGCTTGGAAACAAATAGGTAAAACTCCTTTAATGCCTTTAAAGTATTCTGTGTTTACTTCTTGGACAACGTGTAAAAGCAAGCCTGTATAATTCACAAACTCAAGAGTGAGTCGCCAAACAGAAGTAAAGAATAGAAAGATCAACATCGAGTACAATACTACATAGATATATATTTTTTTAAAAAGCAACATATCATTGGTTAAGCAATGTTCCACAGGTTCAACAATTACATTTCAAGGTATTGAAAAGGTGAATGCACCTTTATCCTGTTCAAGAAGACCAAAGAACATTTAGTGACCTAGCCGATCAAACAGCAGAGTCTGAAGACTGTTAAACAGGCATCTTGGTTTGTTATTAAATGCAAGTTTATGACACGTAAGAGTCTGCCAACAAGCGGACAAGCTCTGGATCTCCCTTCTGATTTTTCCATTAAAGCAAGTTTTGTGGCCTGCTATTGGTTCAGAAAAGTGTGTGAAAGGTTATACACAAGGATATTTAGGAGCAAGACTGCATAACATCAAGGGTGCTTGGTCCATTTGCACAATGTTTCACTCACTTTTCAAAGGCAGACAGCTCTAAACAGGCAACTCTGTCTTTCTGCAAGATGTTCACTTTCTCTCTGCTGTTCTCCAGTGACCAGCACACTTTGTCCCTCCCAGGAAAAACAAAGTTAACACTTTATAATGTGTGCACACTGTCCACCACACTGAAAACATAAAATGAGAAGCTTCCGGCTAAACAAGCCTTATTTTTTCTTCATATATTCATCCATCCATCTCTTCAATTTGTCTCACTTGCTCTTTCTTGTCCCAGTCAGTAATTGCTCCCCATTTGTGCCAATTAGTCGGTGAGCTCCTTTCTTTTCTTGTGGGATTGTGGGCACCCTGCTGTGTGGCGGTGGTGCAGGAGATGGGAGTCTGGGTAGGGGGTTAATCCTGCAGCTTAGACCCCAGACAACGCTGATCTCGACAGGGTTACCCAGACCGGACACACAGGGAGGGAACAAACACACCAAGCACCAGAAAAACTATTTCTGGCCTGGAACTTAATTAGCCATGACTGAAACCTCAAGGCTGTCCAGGCCGAAACCACTCTCCACCGCAAGACCCTTTGTGCACACAGACGCACCCCCACACTCAAAAGCTAAGCTTCCTTACGCATGCATGTTTATGTTCATTTTGGCTTAATGACCATTTATCTTTAGTATTCACTGTAGACATTCCATCGCACTCCCAGTTGACTAGTTTTGTTTGCACGTTTCATCTTATATCTTACATCCGCTGTAAATATGTTGCCCTGTTTCCTGTGTTGTCTTGTTCCATTGAAATTACTCTGTTTACACTGAAAGATCTAGAAATGCTCATTTCTGGATGTTTCAGTGTAAACAGAGTAATAAATGATACTTATTTCTACTGTTGAGAAACTTACATTCTCTACCCTTCAATCACGGAAACCTCAGCAGCTCATTTGTTACATTTACAGGCATTTCAATGGTCAAGATAATACTTATACTTGTGGGCATGTCTGAGTTGAGGGCAGACCTCATTGTTGCACTAAGAGCATATAGCACGTTACTGGCGTCTTAGGGACGTTTAGCTCATTAAACCAAGTGCCTGAGCCTTTTTCACAGTGTGCACAGACCAGCACTTCTAAGCTTATTCCCACGGTAACAGTTCAAAAGAGCTGGAGAACCTGCAGCTGGAGAAGAAATGAAAGGCAGAACAGAGTGATTGCAGAAAGAAAAGAAGAGAAAAGGAACAAAAGGCATAGAGAATGGGAGCAAGAAGGAGAGGGGGAGGAATCATGCTGCCACCGCATTCCGACACGTCACATTCCTGCTCACATCTGGCTGCAATACACACATTCACATTCAGCATCACTCCCTAAGCCTTTCTTTTTACATTTTAACATGGACCTGCACCCTCTCTGAAAATTATTTATCAATCACCAGCATCCCTTTTCATAAATGTAAGGCCAGAGTCACTTTTCATCTTCTCTTTTGCATCACGTTCTCTCTTGACCCGTCATTCTTCCTAAGACCGAGGGTCACATGATGCTCACGTGCGCTCTGCCTCTCTTCTCCATACACAAACACATCATAATGTGTCATATGTCAGAATGTAACTCAAACAGCTATTCAACGCATAACATTCCCTCTGTCTCCTTAAAATTCGGGCCAGATAGTTGGCATGGCTGAACCCAACTCCAAGCACCAAGCTTTGACAAAGACAGCCCAGTTGGACTGTCACAAATGAGACTCTCGTTTCAAATGACTGTGAGCGAACCAGTGTGCAACAATGTGAGCGTGTGTCTGGAAGGGAAATGTGTCATGTCTCATTGTGCCTAATACCTAGTGTGTATCCAACAAGTCTTGAGGACAGCTCAGTTTAACAGCTCTGGCTATTCTGTTAGTAAACAATAATTAAAAAAAAAAGCTTGATATACTATTTTTATTTCACCAATGTGTAAAATGCACCTCAAATGACAACTGTGTCTTCAGTAAAAACTGATATTTCATGAAGAACCATTATCAAGAATCATAATCTTATGTTTGGTGACTTTCCCAAAATATCGTCTGATATGGACCTTACTGAGCAACAGTCTCACGTAACTCCAAACTACAGTATTTTGCACTTTAAAGATTACATTGTTTATGTCAAAAAGAAGATGAATGCTATATACTGATGAATTCATTTCCTGAGAGTCTCACTGTTTGTGCTGGCCAGTGTGGTGTATCTATGGTGTTTTCCCCTTGTAAGTGAGTCAGCACTGCTGTCGCATGTTCCCATGCACCGCCTCACCCTTTGCACAGGGGAAAACCTGATCCCCCTCCCCTGACTGATATTTACAGCCACATGCACTAGAGGGAGGAAGCCTGGCTCTGGATGTGTGTGTGGTCTGTCTGAAAGCTTCTTGTGTGAGTGTATGCGCACGGGACAGATGACTGTGGGATTCTGAGAGACAGGTGGAGGGACGAATGGACGGACAGCCTGTGTTTCTGGCAGGCGGAACTGTCTGTCAACGCAGCTGCACTCCGAGTGAGCCTCAGAACAGAACAGTACTAAAAACATTTCTGAAAGCACTGAAGGTCCCAAATGAGCAATTTAATGCATATTAATCTGTTGTACCATAGTACAACAATTTAATATATTATTCATGAAAGAACTGAATGTGTGGTGATAGAGGCAACCCAAACCCCTAACTTAGAGATGCACTTGTGTATGAGAGCCGCAGGTGTACTCACGGTCGAAGTGTTGGTGTCTCTGGGTGAAGGTGGTCTGCAAGTTGGTGCTAAGCTGAGAGACTGGAGCTTTCAGGTCCGAGCGGCTTTGCTGACTCAGCTTTTCTTCCATCTCCAGAGTGCAGCAAGAATAGCCTTGAGGACACACCTTCAGGTGGGCTCCTGGTACACAGAGGCAAAGTGGAACAGTTACTTTACATTCACCTTAGAACACCACCATTTATATAATCCAGAAAAAAAAAAAAAACTTCACAAAAACACGCATTTTAGAAGAAAAAAAAACAACAACAACACTACTACTGGCTGCCATGCAACCCTGATGTTTATCTAGTTATGGACACCCATAAACAGGTCATTAGAAGCAGTAGCTTGAATGCTTGAAATTAAATGTGCATATAAACGTATAAATCTAAACTATAAAAAATTCAAACACAATGAAATTTTGTACTCAATGAAACTATTGAAACGAAATGATTCCAAGAAACGGTTAATTTATTTGTCAGTTAATCTTCTAATCAACTTTACTATTCCGTTCCAATTTAGAGGAGCGAATCTGGCTGAAGAGAGCATTCAGAATGAGCTGGCTGTTGCGTTAGGATGAAGGGGGCTGAATGCGTAGTCACAGCTGCAATAATGTTTTGTTTTTCTTTCTTTTTAATGCTGTTGCTGGAATTCAGGGCAAACACAAGGGGCCTTTCAGTGGACCTGACTCCAGCAGGCTGTTTGGCTTTCCCTGCCAGACTACTGGAACTGTAGCCACTCCAGTCTACACACTGCAGCCTGCAGACAGACATCTACTCATTCCCAGCTACTGCCACTTCAAACCAAACAGGCTATTTTACAACTCACCCTGAGTGACCACTGGCTCAAACTGCATAGACAACTAAGTGTATTGGATATAAAAGAGGAACATGAAGAAATGGTTGAAAAATATGCTAAGTTTTGAAAACATCGGAGATTTTAGCTTTTTGATAGCTAAGAACAACAGTCTACATAGTGGCAGTCACTAGTTTGACTAGACAGGGTGATATCTGCTAAATGAGTAAATGTGACTGTAAAGTGAGGAGCTGCTGAGAGCCTGCAAATAATCACCATCAATACAGAATATCCAGCAGGAATTGTCACAGTGCTCACTGCCAGGATTCCTTTAATACAGTGTTGGTGTGTTAATGTGGGAGGGACGCCGCCCTGTGCTTCAGCGTGCCAAACTTATTTACAAACATTTGTGCCTGGACTGCCTATAGACACAGCAATGGGATCAAGATTGTGGTGCAAAATATTTACACGCAAGTAGCTCAATGGGCATAATAAAACATGGAGATCTTAGTGGATTTGCAACTACTGATCTAAAATAAAATGTATGTAATAGGAATAAGCCCTGCAAGTTGACATTTACTGATTTCAGTAATATCAGCACACACATACAGGGCACCTGAGCCCACCCTGCAGTGGCCCCAAACCAGCTGCATCCCTCACTCTTCTGAGATCCCAGGCTAAAGAGCATGTTGCCCGTCTGAAGCGCACATGCGCGCACACGCACGCACATCTTCCATCACACTCCTGCCCAACACGTAAGTCTTTGTACAGAGGTGAACATGGGGGGAGAACCTGGGTAAAGCAACAACAGAAAAAAAATTAGTGGAACAGAAAGTCAAGACTAGCACACGGCTGTATTGCTAAACTGCCCACATAACCGAAAAACGACTTTGGACTTTTGGCGTTGTTTTTTTATTGCTTTACCAGTCCATGTAAATAAAGCAGGGCAAAGTCCAAATTTCCCAAGAATGCTTGTACAGATATTGCAGCATGGCAGCACATAGTAGAACCTCTGACCAAAACCTCCATGCCCTTTTTTGCATAGTTCTCGAAAAACTCACACGTAGCTAATGTCACCTGGTCATCAAACTTAGGCTCGGTTCTCCTTTACTATTGAACACACTTTCCCGTACAACCTACACTATAGAACCAACAGAAGGACCTACTATGCAATGCTCATTTACCAAAATGCCAGAGAAGAAAAAAAACAACCAAACAAAACCTAATATGAATGTCACTGAGGATGTTTATGTACTTCCCCATATGTTTAGTGGTCACCGACTTTCCTATAAATCTTAAACGAGGTATTTCTCCATTAACAAGAAAAAGTCACTTCCTGTTGACGTCCCACACTTCCAGCAACAACCCATTTTGGTGGCAGGAGGAATGTAGTGGAAACCAAAATTAGCTCTCCTGCCCTCAAACCCCTAACTCCACCTTTTGCCATGATGTGCCCCCTTAACCCTTTTCCCCCAGCCCCAGACACACTTCAGTTCTCACAGCTCTGCACCACTAGCCTCCAAGCTTAACCATCAGGGCCAAAGGTTAACAGCCACTCCTCTGAGAGATGCCGTGCACTTTGACCCTGCTGGGCACTGGCCAGCAGACCCACCACCAGCACGCATACACCAACACACACGCACACGGCCCTTCCAGGCCTGGGCCCTCTGAGTCAGAAGTCGTAAATTCCCAAGGGGATTATTTCAGGCCGTCTGCCACAATAAATTGCTTCAGTCGCCACATCAACATGCTGCTGCCAAAAAAAAAAATTGAGCAATAGGCTCCCTTGGTGTCTGCCTAACTAGACACACGCAGAAGTTCACATATGCCAACACAGAGCCCATCAACACTTGGCCTCCACCGGGTTCAGACTTATTTTGATAAGTCTTTTTATCACCACCAAATGTGTGTGGGACAAAAATGACCTCATCTGTTCCAAGGCTTAAATGTGCATTTCAAAAATCAGACAACAAAAAAAATTATAAATGAATGTCAAGGCAATAGTTTCAGGGTTAAGAGATTAAAACTCAATCACAATAAATCATATCAGAGAAACTGAAACAAAAAATAGCAGCAGGCTTAACCAATGTTTTCTAATTCTAAATGACGTTATCCTTCTCAGTTAGGTGAAACTTTCAGGTTATATCCAGAGAATAATAAAGACCGCCAGACATTTGAAATGAGGTTAATAACGCATTTTGAGAAAGCACTGAGAGCGCTTTCATACCTATGACAAAACAGACAAGTGCAAATCCACCCAGACTACAGTCATAACAATCTGCCCATCCTTACTTTAACACAGGCTGCAATTATTACTCAGGGAGGGGACTACCATTTGTCATGGAACTTCTGTCTCTCCCTCCAGCACCCAACCCCCTCTCTACTGACGCTAAACAGAGGCTAGAAGACCATGATACAACAGGGCAGCATAATCTTCTCAGAGTAAAGAACAAACCTTGTTACTCCTCTCTTAACAAAAGAACATATCTCAACATGGTAACAAGCTGTGAATGACATGATCAACATCAGTGAGCTTGAAGAACAGAAAGAAAAGATCCACAATACAAAAAAAAAATAGTTTTATTGCTAACATATTGCATTTGAAATGTAATTAAAATGTATAACCGAACAATGTGACCTGAAAAACTGGTCTGCGTTAGTTCAGAATAAACTAATTTACCCCAATTCGTCAAGAGAAACTCAGAGAACTGTGATTGTTCAAGACGATCAACAGCCTAAAAGAGAGGCTCATTTGCATATTGCAGCGTTCTGCAACCTCAGTTCTGCACAAGCTAATGTCTCGATAACAAAAAAAACTATATACTGTGCAGTTCTACACCAACCAGTGAACACAGCCTTCTCCAAGCAGAGCAGACCTACACATGCATTCTTGTTACCTTAGATGCCAACTAAGGCAACAAGATTAAAGGGACGAGTGTCAGAGTGAAACCGAGCCGGAACTTTAAGGACAGATAAGCGCTGGATATTTGATTTGTAAATCATAGGTATTATGCTCTGTAGTCGTCTCTTCCCAAATCTGGCTTTCATGTCAGGGCAGGCCATCACAGGTTGCTTTCAGCACTCCTCCCTCTCCATTCCAGCTGCTGGAGCAATATTTTCTATCTGCTCTGCATCTCTTTCCTCCTCCTCGCTGTGTGGCCTGAGGCCATCTTGAGACTGTCCATCTCCTGAAGTGTTCCTCTATGGCTTCTAGACAAATATTCTCCTCCCACCCAGGTAGCCACACACAGATCATTTTCAAACCCACTGAACCTTTATATGAGACAATTTGGGACAAAGTTTGCTACAGTATGTTACTGGTTGGTATGTTACTACAGGTATTACTCTCAGTCTGCTGGAGCTTGATTATCTTCAGCTATAAAGTGAAATGTCTGACAGACGCGTGTCTAACAGTTTTGCACTGAGTGTCTGAAGCTATACTGAGACCGCAGCTGTCTCGCAAAAAGATGATCCTGTACAATTTAAAGGGTCAGCTCCATAGGTTTTCACAGCAGTTTCCAGTGTGTTAAAAAATGACTAACAGGAAACAATTATTAGAGGCCAAATGATCACATGGAGGTGGGCAGCAGGGGAATTATTTTCTCTTTCTTTCCAAGTCCCTTCCAGCATCTCTCAAATACTGGCATGACAAGTTTACAGCGTTTTTGCCAATGCAGTAATGCTTTCAAGACTTGCAGTAAAACGAGAATAGTTAAATCAGAACGACAAAAGCTTGGCTTTTACAAACACACTACACAAAATGGCGGATAATGTAAAGTAGGTCATTTCATAATGGAATATGGAAGAAGTTAAGACTATTGCTACCTCAGGAAACAGCACTTTGTACCTTCAATTGAACACTTTTTCTTCTATAGCAGACAACACCATATGTCAGTGATGCACTGATTCATCCCCACATTTCAAAAACAAGCCAGTGCACATGAGAACACATGTGATGTGCTGATGTAGCATAAGCACAAACAGATCTAGCTGAAAAGACATCAGCATCCTTAATGGAAACAGCTGTGGGACTGGCCTCAAGGACACATTCCTAGAATCTGACACCATGAAAAATAAATAATGAACTGAAACTCACTTGAGAGACTTCAGGGCTTAACCTACAATAAGAGCTATGTTATTATGTTACCAACTTCCCTTTACATTCCTGATATAACTTGCCTTCCATACACAACACTTTTCACTTGTCCACTAAACACATGCTCATAGGTCACATTGCAGATACTTAGCTGAATCCTTTTCCATTGCTGCTGTTTACTTGGTCTCTCTGGCCTTTACTTCCACTTAGGTCGAAATGAATGTATTTCAAATATGCAGTCTGAAGTTATTATGAAAATCCTACCACAATGAGCATACAGTTGGGTAGAAGTGTAGTTTCATCCTCATGGGCAGTTGTTATGTCAAAGAGGAAACAAATTAACAAGCAGGATATCCCATGACAAGCAGCCCTGCTGACACTCAAACAGGGCAGTAATCCCACTTAAGGGATGGTGCAGCTCAGTAAACACTTTGTTGCCGTGTACATTCATAAAGCACAAATAAGATAAGTGTAAGAAATTACTATTTTGCACTTTTAAACAATTATTAAACATGATAATACACAACTTTATTTGTGTCATTAATGTAATAACATCATGGACACTATGGACAAATGATTTGATGGTGGTGGGTGGTGGTGGCCTAGTGGATAGGATGTTTGCCTCTGGTCACGGGTTTGAATCCTACCTTCAGCACACCACCCAGAGTTCCTGAGCAAGAACCTTTACCTGACGTTGTTCCAGGGAGATTGTCCCCTGTAGTTAGGGAACGGAAGTCGCTTTGGATAAAAGCGTCTGCTAAATGCCATAAATGTAAATATAATTGATAGTCTTATTGGTCCATCAAAATCAAGATCAGACAATTTGATATGAGAATATCAAAATGAAACTGACCTTCATAAAAATATGTAATGGTTACTTATAGATTTATGCCTAGAAATCACCATCTCCACTATTAAGTGAAATATTTAGGTTTCAATTATGGCTGCATTAAACCCCCTCGAAAGTACTGCATGCACAGTATGGTGGATGGTTCAAGAAACAAAATTCTTTCAGACTTTGTCAGCACTTTTGCCCAACAAAATATTGAATAGTTCAACAGAGGAAAAACAATACTACCCTTAAACTGCAACCATGACATAGAACACTGTTTTTAAAAATATAACATTAAAAAAAATAAAATTAAAAAAAATCATATCAGAAGTGGTTTTGGCAGACCTTAGCCCTCAGTACAAAGGATCTGTTATGGCGTATTGGTTATGTGCTACTTTCAAGGCCCTGGAAAATGTCTAAGGATCTTTAGCAAAGAGAGATTTTACATTTAGATTTTGATTCCTCTGTCAGAAGATTTTGTCTAGGTTCGATCATCTCGTAAGAGAATCCAGTGCATCTAACAGAAATGGTTTACTGACTACAGGATCATGTTGTTAGTCACCATTCCAACTCTGTCCACACCAAACCACTGAGGTGAGCTGAAAACCAGAGGCCACAATCAAGGTATGGTCTAGAGAGATCTTGCAAGAACGGTCTCCGATACCTTCAAGTTCTCCTAAGGAAAAAGAAAAACCACAGAGCCATGAAACAAAGTGGTGTACATCTGGTTGTGCTACAGTTAGAGAAGGTCATAACTTAAATTTGACCCCACAGAAATGTTTAAATTCACAGCTCACTGTGTCAGGTCCTTCTTTGATTAAATTAATCTAAAGGAACAGTCAGCATTCACTCAGAAATGGTTCAGGGAGCAAGAATTATGCTTGCAGAGACTTCAATTTGGAAAGAGATGTTTTACACTTGGGCAGCCAGCCACAAATCCCTGGAAAGCATGTGTGTAAAATGATGTTTCCTCAAATAAATCACGGATTAAAATCTACTGCCAAACACTGCTGTCAAAACACTGAACTATCATCGCTTGCTTTTCAGATGGCATATGGTTGATTAAAGAAATGGAAGTAAAGAGGCAGACTTCATCAGAAACAGTACCTGTTTTTGTTTTTCCCCTGGAAGAAGACATTTCGGTGGGTAAACAGGCTATTCAACTGCAACAGCACACTCTTAATCTTAGGCTTATAAGTCTAGACAGATGAGTGATCATTAACCAGGGTGAAACAGTTTGGCATTTTAAAGCTCCCTCTTTTTTCCCCTCTGGACTCAAGCAACACTTCAGGCTTCATCAATCAAAGCACCTGAGAGAGAAAGAGGATGGTATTTGGGAAGCCCCCCAAAAACGACACCTAATAAACATGTTAAACTAAATAGTCTTTGTGTACGCACACACAAACACTCTACTACCAGCTCGCCTCTGATTACTAAACCAGGCAGTGCTTCTGGCCAATTAAAACTCTCCACTGGTGAACATTCCAAAAGGCTGTCATCCATGAACATTTACCCAGAAGCCCCTGGGGAGATTCCACAACATGGATCTGGCCTCTCATTCTCAGCCTGTCTCCCTCTCCCTCCCCAGTGTGCTGTCTCCGGCTTTGTCTCCACACAAAAGCTCCCTGCCTACGCCACTTCCCAGGTCAGCTCATTGTGAACCATTTAACTTGCTACAGCATTTTCATAGAAACATTAAAAGTCAGGAGCAGACATACCGATCGTTTAACTGGAGAGAACAGGGCCTTTCAGTTGCGCATCAGTGATTTAGACAAAGCACCAACGGCAGAGTGTTGAGCTTTTATTCCACTAACAGAAAAAAATTAAGTTCATGAGTTCGCCAGCAGACTTAGATGTGACCAGTTAAGCTTCAGGCAATGGGCAGCACTTGGAGCCAGGCTAGCCAAGCAGAGCCAAAGGGGTGGACATGCTGGCTCAAGTGAACAGAGCATGGTTCAGGTGGAAGCAATTACACTCCCCCAAGCATACTACCACTCAGAGAGAGGTAGAGGGAGAGAGAGGGAGAGACAGAGAGAGAGAGCAAAAGAGAGAGAATAAGAGCCTAATTACAATGCACTGGTAGGTAAGAAGACACTGACAGCTTGGAATGCATTGCTTATTTACCCATGTGGGTAAAAAAGGTACAAGAGGGTTGATCCAGGAAAACGGGAGGGGGACATAAAGAGGGAGAAAAACACTCTCAAAAGGATGATTGAGTTGATGACACCAGTTATGACCAATGGTGTAAAGGGTGAATTCTGTCTGCCCATAGAGGCCACAGACACACAGCTGTCTGCATATGCATGCAGAGACACACTCACACACCAAGTAACACTGGAGGAGCTCACAGGGACAGGGAGAGCTAACGTGAGAAACTGCAGGGCTGGTTGAACAACGACAATACATACATCACCTAAAATAATCAGTCAGCGCCCTGGGCAGTCCCACTTAAAACTCTGTGAGCTGCAACTGACCACAGGAAACCTCTATGACCTGCAAAACATTTGAATCAGAATGCACTAGCGGGTGCAATTGTATGACAATTGTATCCCAGCACAATAAAACAATTTTACTCAGAGAGACAATAACTGAAAATTGCAATATATGATATACTGTGACATACACTTTAAGGTAGGCCTATTTTTTTATGTTATGTTTAGACTTATTAGCCTAACAAAACATTCTTCTGGTAAGAGTACAGTATTCCAAAAATGGTATGCAATTGCAAAAACTGTAAAATTTCAGAAGAAACAACTGATCATGAAAACAAAAAAACCCTTGACAAGGATTTTTCATTGAACATTTTTTATATACACTTCCAAATCAACCTGAAGAGGGCAGCATCCATGGGGTGGTATGAGAGCATGTTGTAGCGGGGAAAATCTATGGATGACAACACAAAAATTAGCTGAAGTGCTTTTCTAATTTTTTTTTTAAACATATACCAAATCAAAGGATAGAGGAAAAAGCCAAAGGATAAAGTTATGCAAAGCATATGAAAGCCTGACTTGCGATCTCTGACAGGCTGAAATGTCAAATAACTTTAGCTTTAGCTGTCGAATAGCTTTCCCTTTGTCTGTGTCCTGACAAACCAAACTACTCCCTGAGGACACACAATTTGTACTTTAAGTGATGTCAGAATACCCAATGTTTCATCTTACAAAATGCACTAAAAGTTCACCATGTCACATTAACACCAATCACAGGAATACATTCAGCAGCATCTGTTCTGTTTACTGTTTACTTTGGAAAAATGACTGAACATTCAATAGGTCTTGATGTTGCAGTATTAAATACACAAAACAACCAACTCCTTGCTTAAAACACAAATACCTAAAGATGTTAACGCAGTTGTTACTCTACATTTTACATCACAAATAAATTATAAAAAAATTTTTGTATAAACAACAAACTTACAAAAGTCACTACTGAGTAAGGTCTGTGAGCATTCTTTGTAGGTCTGTTAAGAGGTATTTTTAGTTTAGGCTCCATCTGGTGATATGTACTGCGGCTGGTACATACTAATGTCTAGTTGTATGTGACACTCCAGCTTCCTCATGGCTGCCCTCAAAAAAATGTTTGTCATTTTTCAGCAAATCTTGAATAAATATTTACATCAGGCATATTTAAGTCTTTTAGAAGTTCACCTGGAAGCTACTAGCACATAACACTAATTCTGTGTGTGTTTGGGGAGGGTTCTTGCTTTAAATTGATCTGCTAGATGGCACATTTAATCTTCTGACTGGCTACAGCTGACCAAAAAACAAGTAGAAAAAAAACAGAAGGCAATAAAAAGCCTCTGCAGACGTAACGTAGATCTGTCCTGGGATGTCATGGGGATAAATGGCACACAGTATTCACACAACATTGTCGGAAAGCTTCACTTTGGACTCTGAGGTTGAAAGGTGGACTTTGAACTTTGTTGTTACCTCAAACAGTTCTTTAAGCTTAAAACAATGTGTCTCCCACATGGTGTTCATCTTTAACCCCGGAAGTAAAACGTTACCTGGATTAATCAACTTATTACTTATATGTTCAGATTCATTCCAAGCAGCCTTCAGGCTTTTTTAAAAGGTAAGATGTTAGTTCGATATGTTTGTCTTACTGGCTTTACTTATAAGCAATGGTTTTTACTGTGATTGTGTAAAACCTTTGAACAGCATGTTTAATTGTGCAAAACTGGTGCTCAGTTTATTGCAAAGCAAACTGTGGAAAAATGCTAACTATAAAAGGGGGGGTGGGATTCATGTATGACCTCATAGATTTGCAGAGACAAGCTGAGATTCTCCAGACAAATGGAAGACATGTTACAGCCTTACTCTGTATCAAAGAAAAATTGTGGGGGAAAAAAGCCTGGGCACAAAGACAGGACCGGCACATCTCTCATCCCTCAAGTCCTTCCTATATCCTCTGCTTTATTGAACTTAAAGAAGATGACACAACAAGCAAAGATTTTAAATCTAAAAACCACCTTTTCTCCTCTCTGCAAACACACACAGTCAGGTCTACTCCTGTTTAAAACTCTACATATATTTTTAACACATACTTTCCCTGTTCCTGAAAAAAAAATCAATTTCTTATAAACTAAGGCAGCCCCAAAAAATCTCAGCATATGAAGAGCTTAAAAGTATTTAAACACATGAGTGCTATATCTTACCCTCACTGGCTAAAACAAACGAGTGGAAGAATAAGGTGCTCTTTGACAGTGTTTATAACGGACATCTAAGAGCGGATGAAATCTGCCAGATGTCGACCCTGACGGACAAGTACTGGGCCTGTGTGTGTGTGTGTGTGTGTGTGTGTGTGTGTGTGTGTGTGTGTGTGTGTGTGTGTGTGTGTGTGTGTGTGTGTATCTGTTTAAGTAAGAGGGTGAGAGGGCCCCACAGGCAAGATGACATCAGTCTCATGATTATGTTTCCAAGTCCTCAAAGCTACAATGCAGCAACAATGATTCTGATATAGCTGTTGGGCTTAGGAAACTGGATAGCTTTGAATATGTTTTGGAAAGAGCAGCTCTATTATCCAATCGCAAACAGGTAAACCTACACTGGTATACACGTTTACTATACTTTAGTCACGTACACCCCATGTCTTGTCTCAAATGAAATACAAACCATTATTTCAATAAATCAATGAGTAGAGTTAACCTATTCAAAAGCTTTCAGCAGAGATCAAACATGACCATCTCTTGTTTCATCATCAACCCACTATTTTGTTTCCATAAATCAGCACTAATGTCTTACCCCACCTAAAATCGCTGTCTGGACCATGACGGAGTGAGCAGTGACTTTGTTGAACAGTCACTTTATAACAGCAGTGAGATCAGCAACAGCACCTGGAAAATGCTTCATCAATTTAATATGTTTAGTTTTGACGGCCATTTTTAAGAGTTGCCATCAGCTTGTCAGCTGAATTAAAGGGGGTCTGTGAGAGAGCCAGGGGGACCTCTTTTAGCTCTCCTCCTTTTTGCCAGCGCACACATCAAATCAACACTGCCTTTTCATCCTCTTCAAAGACTTTATGACATGCTCAGAAGGGTTGGAAGAGGGGGATTAGGTAAGTGCATAAGCCGTGAGGAAGTAAGTGTACATAAGCGGGCTGAGCTGAGAGCTAGTCTGAGGCTCATCAGGGGGAGTCCTGATGTAGGCCAAGGGAGTAATTAGCAGGGATTACAGTGGTTCTGGAACACCACCAGACCAGTACTTCTGCCCAAAGCTCAGGCGAGTTCCTGGCCCAAGTCACTCCATTCTCTCCACAGCCACAAAATGGCTCTGGGGGACCACAAAAACACCACAACTATTGGCATCATCAGAACTATCATCCTCATCAACTCCATTACTGCTAGGGTGATAACAGCCTTGGGCCTTAATTTGTGATGTGCTTCTAAAAGAGAGGTTCAAGCTGACTTGTGATTCCAAGAAGCATGAAACACACCCTCTGGACCTCTCCAAACCAGCTCATTACTAGTAAACTGACAATAGTTCTGACTGATAGAATGACTAATGACACAAGGCATCTCAAATATCTTTCTCGCAAACTGTGACTTCTGCTTAGGAATTTGTGGGGAAGTCCGAACACAAATGAGTATTTAACGTCACCTTGTCTGTCAAACCATGCCTATAAAAACAGAGAAGAAAAAGTTTGGAGCAAACAGCTGCAGTGACTGTGGCAGTCTGTTTTGGTATTAAAATCATCTGGAAGCATTCCCATGAACAGAAGATCTAAGGTAAGATAGAGAAGGGTGAAGTGTAGTAAAAGAGGGGATGAGAACTTGAATGAGGCCTTGCTGCAAGCCAGAATGACTGAAATGGCCAAAGAGAATGAGAAGAAAAGGAAGAAAAGCTTCTTCTAGATTTTAAAAAAGGATAGAAAAGGAATGCTCTGCACAAACACTTCCTACAAAGCATTCTCTATGAGAGCAGCCAGGGTGTGCGAGCCAAGGGAAGGGGGCCTGGGGAGTGCTGATTTTACCACCATGCAAATTCAAAGTGTTAACAAGGGGCTTCACTGGCGGCCTCTATCTGCAGATTTTAAGCTGTACCTATCGGAAATATTGTACAGCACAAAGAGATTTACACACACACAGACAAGATTTACAGTTGTCCTCAGAGGAAAACTAAAAATACACAAATAAGGTCACCAGAGAAAGATATCTGAGATATATCCAAGTGATGAGGTATGAAAAGGCCATTCCACATCTGCCACATTCACAAAAAAAAAGTATGAATAAGAGCAAATGCAACAGGTCCTGGGCTCTTCTGCTGAGACATCCTCACATTCCCCAAGACTGAATCCAACTCCTCCTGCCAGCTCTTGATTTTTTTGGTACTTCTGTGTATCCCATCTCCTCATCCTACTGCTATGCTCTTCTTCTGTCAGTCAAAATTCCCCTGTTCTCTTTCACTTGCCCAGTCAATCCTTCGCTGGCCGAGGCTTTGTTGCTGCTCTAGACTTTGAGCTCCTTGTGTGTGGGTCTTGGTGGTCCCCCGTGGAATGTGCTGGGGGGAGGTACGGGGACTAAAAGGGGCACCCCATTGTTCCCACACAGAGGATCTACCCCCTGCTGGGTCGGAGCTCACTGGAGGCTGCGGAGGGGGGAGTGATGTGGAGACGCTAGCGCAAAGCTAATGCTCCAAGTTGGCAAACCAAATTCAAACCCTAGACACAACCTAAAACCACACAGACTGCTTTGCAGCTGAGAGCTAGTAAGATAAGATAGCTGCATAAGGGTTTCTACAGAGCTATAAGAGTAAAAAGTGGACTGGAGGCTTGAGTAAATCAGAAGTATGCAAGCTGACCCACAGAGAATCAGTGAGCGTGCATGTTTTTTGTTCAAACTACCTGTAGCAGCTCTGACTTTACAAACTGTTTAATAATTAAAGATTAGTAAATAATAAATTACCAGTTCAGTCAGGTGTGTTTAGCTTTAGCAGGAAAAGCTTTATCCCAGGCAGACTTTCAGGCTAGATTAATAACTTCCTCTACTCAACTACTTAAAACTGTGTCCCACGCGTGGCATTAAGCCAGGTGAGTCCGATCTTAAGTCTGTGTAAAACCCCAGGGCCAGAACGTTGTCAGATATCAACCCTAATTTGCTGCCTGAAACAGGAAACTGATAAGAACCCTTCCACACGATCGGGAAAACACACCATCACTGCTGCCTTCTGTACTGCTCACCCATTCATTATCAATTGCAAGCCAATTTCACAAGACAACTTCCGCTTGAGAGCCAAAATCAATTACAAGCAGCAAGTCACAGGGCCTTGCCACGACACAAATCTGAAGAAGGAGCTGCAACAGAATCATTTTATCCCCTCATGTGGCTAGAAGCTACTGGTTATAATCACTTTTGTCCTCCTCCACCCAAATAACAATCTATAAAATCTTGCTCATATACTAAAAGGTTTCCTACAGTATTTTTTTCTCTAAATGAATATGGTCCCTTTTGCAGATTAATGAGAGGTCGGTGGCAATGGACTATTCATTCTGAAACACATGGTAGCAGATTGAGGTGCAAGAGTGTATCATCAGATGGTCAATTCCTCAATAATCTTTAATTACAATAGCTATTAGTTCAATGAGGGGGGATTGATTTTCTCCCAGGGTCCCACATACTTTTAATTGAAGCTGACTCCTGATGACACCTCTGCTGACAATGATACATGCAGCTGGAAACAGTGAAAACAAACATGTGGTTTGTTCTTTAATTATTGTGTCTCACCAATTATTCTCTGATAAGCTGAAAACAGCAGGGTGCAGAGACAGAACTGGCTAACAGGCAGATGGATTCTTCCACGCATTTCAACACACCAAAAACAATCCTCAACACAAAAGACCCACTTTTTGAAGTCAGAGGTGTGAACAACAAAAAGTAAAACATTTTCTGACAAATATTCTTAGCATTATACAGATATTTATAACAGGAAAGACTGGCTTCCACTTAGTCTAGAATCAGTTTCACTCACTGATATTCTAGTGACCCGTTTCCTGACAAGACAGTTGACCTTTAGTCAATTACAAAGTGAAACACAAGTCTTAGGATCCACAGGGCCTCCAACATCTTACTTGAAAACAAAAAGATTTGATTGTTATACATAAACCTGAGGAAAACCTTAGGTGACTTCAGTTAAATTAGCCAATTCTTGCCAGTATTTTTGTGGGTAAGAGCAAAGAAAGGCCTTCAGTATAATTAATAATAGCCAAAACAAGAGAGTTGCTGTGTGTTATCATTTGTGCATGGCCACACTCGAACTGTGTCTTATCTCTTCAGTGATATGGTAGTATCAGTCAATTATTTACTAGACCCCAGGGCCAACAGACACACAAAATGTCTGTTTATGGTCACTGTTTAAATAATCTATAAAGCAGCACGTTAAAGAGTAAGAATATAGCTAAAATGGTTTAGAATTCTGTTCTTATTTAATTACAATAGGACGTCAGTGAGCTGAAGTCTCTGGTTTTTCAGAGCTTAAGTCACGAAGCACTGTAGTAATTTAGTCTGGGATGATCCACCCACGGGAAAGGAGAAAGCATCTTTGATGTTCACCATTGTCCATACCTGAGGCATGACATAAGACCCAGCTGCCAACATAAAGCAAAACAGATTGCTCTACAGCAGGAAAGTGTGCTGCCTCCCAATGAGAAACTGTTGACATGGGGAGATACCAATCTGGCCAGTGTTAACCGCCCCTTTTCTGCATCTTTTAAAGAGTCTCTGTCTGCCACTGTGCAGCAGCCCCTCAACGCACACATTTTACAAGATCTAGGCAAATCTTCCACCATCACCAGCAGTGTAACTTTTATCTAAAAGGACAGGCCCCTCTTTGGTCTGTTTGGGGATTGAAGGATGCAAAAGCTTTAGTCCTCAGCAGGGAACTGTGTACTTCAGGGCTTAGAAAGCTATAAGATGTCCTAAGATGTTATAATCCTTGGTGTCTCTCAAACAGAAAGGATCTGTGGAGACATTGGCCAGTGAACCATCTCTCACAAAAAATCTTTCCCTCAACTATCATGCTCTTTAACAATATTTAATGAAGAAATTCCACAACTTTTGGAGCCACCACTTCAGCTTTTTTTATTTTTTATTATTAAAAACTCCATTTTCATGGACGCTATTGCTTGGAGCAAAAATGTCCATGATGGACCAGAGTAACGTTAATAATAGAACAAGAAATTAAATTCTCCAAAAAAACTTCAAATTTATCAAATCTGTCAGCCTTAACCTAGAAAACGAACGTTAAGAGCTTTTAAGAAAGGGGGTTTTCCACAACACTGCATTACAGTGATTGGCTGAGGCATAAGCACAAGCTGTTCAGTTTTCTTTTATTGCTTCTTAGAAATTTTCCCCTCGAATCATGTGTAAAGCACGACAAGCACTAGGTCTTAATTGTGAGGCTAGAGATTTAGAGGACAAACACCACAATCTTTCCACCACAAGCTGAAAACAAAATATGTTTGTGGTTGGACTAGCACTAGTCATCTTACTAGCAGTGTCTGCAGCGAGCAGCACTGAATTTGTCTGATTTACAACACTAACCAGCAAAGCATCAAAATAATGAGGCCGTTTGATGACAAACGGTTCATACTGCTTTCTTGGCTGGAATACTTCACCTGGTTAAAAAAAACTAAAATGGGCAAGTAGGCTAATAATACCCTTGTTGATTAATTGCAGAAAAGCGGAAAAACTGGCCTGCGAAGGGGACCATTTTGACCACATATCTACTCAGCGCTATGTGCTGGAGGTTCTCAGCCCAGTTGTGCATGGAATTTGGACTCAGGACTACAGAAGTATAGAGTATAGATGTTTTGACTACCAAGTGAAGACGGCCAGCTCTGAAAGCCAAAACCAGGAGGGTACACTGCCAGTTCAATTAGGTTCTCCTGTGGCCCGTTTTCTCCCCAGCAACAGGAGACATTGTTATCCAAAAGCAGGGCTTTTGTGTTTCCTCTCTGCTTTCTAAGAAGTCTCCACCCTCAGCGACAGTAGACCTTGTTACTCTCTCTGGATCAATTATTTCAGGCTCTATCATTGACAAAGACATGCTCACTAAGGTTGGCCTTGCATAGGGTCCAATCCATACTGGACGCTTTTGTGAGAGGCACACGCACATAGAATCTAAACTACTTAATAAGCTTTTATAATACCTTGTTTTATAACCATTGCAACAAAATCAGAGGCCTGCTACAATACAACATGATGAATGCAGGAAAGTTGGCATACACACTGCAAAGTTTTGCATCACAATGAAACACCACAAAAAAAACAATGGACCTCTGGCCTGGTGTAAAGTACAGGTGAGGTAGGAACCAATGGTTTTCCTTATTGAGGCAGCTGTTCCAATTCTCACTTAAAAAAAACAACCTACCAGTACTTCAATCATACAATATTCTGTCTGAAAACACAGTCTTGTTCATTTGAACTCCCATTTAACACAATCCAGTTACATTAAATGCAAAAACAACATTTAAGCAAGCTAAACCTGCAGCAAGCTCCCCATAAACTGCAAAATTTTAGACATTTGAACCTAGAAATCTTTCATGAGCTTAAAAGTGCTGACATAACAGTACTGTACTGTTAGGTCCCTCATAAATTGTGGGCCCATACTCCATAACACTGGGAGACTATAAGAAAGTGAATGACTACTTAAAATCAGAATGCATCACTTTAATAGTTTTACTGAAGAGTTTTGAGAAAGGCATTTCTGTAGTTTTTGTGAAATTGGAGAAGTCTCTTCTCTCCATCCTCCATCCCCCCCACAATAAAGAGGGGATCAAGGATCAGATTCATTCAGCACTGCAAAGTCGCAAGACATTTCCTTTACTAGGGAAATAAGAGAGACAATAAAAACAAAGCGTGTCCCGGGGCGAGCCTTTCTCATCCCAGACCACGCTGAAAAGATAGGGCTTGGAAGCTCGGATCCTCCCCGCCTCCACTGCCGGCTGGCATCGAGATAAAAATCACTCCATTTACATGACCATAATGGCCTGCTACGATAAGGGGCTGGGATTAAAACGAGGAGTGTAACGCCTGACTCTCGCTTCTAATGGCAGAGTAGAATACCCTGGCACAAAGGATAAAGTGTGTGTGTGTGTGTGTGTGTGTGTGTGTGTGCAGAGAAGGATATAAAGTAAGTTAACACTAATGCCAAGCTCGGAAAAGTTATGAAAACCTCGGAAGTCTTCAAAAATCTCGGCCAAGTGCTCAGATTTCGTAGTTGAGGCCAAAAGACATTACTGTTTCGTACTTAAAGTAGTACTTTATTACAAGGCAGCAGTACAAGAAGTGTACTTTGGAAGGATAAAAAAAGAAAACGATTAGAGGTGTAAACTATGAATGGACTCTCTTAAACTTCTCTGGGCTGGTTAAAGAAGCAGACTCATTTAGCTTTAGCGTCTCCTGTTCCTCAGTCCCGGCCCGAGCTGCAGAGTCGAGCAATTTACAGCTCTCATAAACCCCCACCAACCAGCCAGTCAGCCAGCAACAAGACCCCCGAGTCTCCCCAGAGGAGCCCCAACTTACCGTGCACCCCTTTGTTGGGGACGTCGTTGATGTTGAAGCCTTTGGAGCTGTAGGCAGTCCGGACCTCGTTGCAGTTCTTCGACTTCTGCTCCGCCACGGCGGAAACAAAAATCACGACACACGCGCACACAGCGAGGACAACAGCTGTCTTCATCTCGCTGTCGAACTACAGAAGCACCCAAAGGAAAAAAAAACTAGATTTAAAAACGTAGCCTAGTTAGTTAAGAGAAGGGGAAAACTCGGACTCCGGCGCTGGAGCTCTTCATGGAGATGCACCGGCGCCTCTCTGGAGTTTCACCCCAAAATTAAACTTTACTTCGGTCGAGCAAGGGAAAAATGCGAGTTTGGGGCCCTTCAAGAACAATATGAAGCCGAATACGTCGAATCTGAGTTAAAAAGGTTGCTCCTCGTGGTAAAAAAGATCTTGTTTTAAACTTTGGAGAGAAAAAAAACAGCCAGTCGCTACGGAGTAACCGCCAGGAGAAGAAAACTCGGAAAGAAAAAGTTCTTTTTAGTGTATGAAAAGCGTCCTCTCGGGTCTGGGCTCCGTGTGAGAGGTTTTGTAGAGGAGAAGTGAAGTTTGTGAGGAGTTATTCTGGTGGTCTCGGGTGGTCAGCAGCAGGCTGGACTTGCCGCGCTGCCTCTCTGCTGCTGGTCGCTACGGAGTCTCGGCGGAGACACACCGGAGCGGAGGCTGAACAAAGAGGCGGGGAGGAGCAAGAGGAGCTTGGCGGTGGAGCCTCAGGTGAACAAAGGGTTAAACATGGAGAGGACTCTTCACTAACTGATCCTCGGCCACACAGGCCAAGGGCTTCTTCCCCCACTTACAAAATCATACTCATCAAATGCAGTCATTGGAACTGCCTCGCTATGTTATAATCACTTTATTGACCAGGAACACTTGTGGCTAGGAGGAACACGTTTTCGTGAATGTGGTGGGACAACACATAATAGAATGAGGGATCAAAATGCATAGCAATAAACATGATACACAACTACAAAAAGTGTAATGTAAATGTACATGTAACCCAAGGGTCACCAGTCTAGTCCACAAAAGACATGTAGGGTTGCCCATTTGTTTAATCGGATAGGTCATTAGTTAAATCCGGTTTAATCGGATAGTTCATTAGTTAGCTCCTGCCTGGCTGAACTAAAAAAAGCGTCCCCAGCCACACACACCCTCAGCACATAAGATTATTGCATAACCCCCCCCACACACACACACACACCAAATAATCAGAATCAGAATTTTTAAAAAACTTTACTGATCCCTGAGGAAATTATGTAATTAAAAAGACACACAAAGACAATAACAATATAATGTAACGTCTAAATAAAATCTAAATAAAAATCTGTAGAAAAGAAAAAAGCTTAATATAAATATCCTATGCTATATACAGAAATGCTTGGTATAAATACTATATATGAGTAACACAGTTGGGTGAAAAACAATGGACACAAATAATAAATCTAAAGTGACCATTTTGTTATATGTGACTACAAGCACACTACGTGAACAGCATGAAATTCTTCTCTATATTTAACCCATTCCCCAACCAAAGCAGTGGGCAGTCAGGAACACGGCACCCAGGGAGCAGTGTGTTGGGATGCTGTCTTGCTCAAGGGTACCTCAATGGTGCCACTATCAGTCTTGGGATTCAAACCCACAACTTTCTGATCACAGGGCGAATGCCCTAACCATCAGGCCATGAGCTGGATACAGCTGAATGTGCCAGGACTGTGTAAAAGAGTAGATTCATGGGTATAGTGTTCATACTGTAATACTAATACGTGCAAAATAGGACATGATGACATGTCATGCAAGGTGTGCAAAATGTGCAAATATATGAGTCAAGATTCTTGCAAAAGCAGGTATGAAAAATGGTCCTGTTCAAAGCATGAAAGTGCAGTATATCTGTTTTATTAGACATAGACCTCATGCTTAAATAATGCAGGGCTTTGCACAACAGTGCCTCTGCACTCATGTTGAATTCATTTGGCTTGTCTTTAGCTGAGTAGTTTTAGGTGTGTTGATATCTGGGAAAACCACTAAACTGTGCTCCATGACCAGGGCTGGGAACCACACTTGTAACATATAATTAGATCAAATGTAACACTTGAACTCAAATGACTACATCTCTTTATAGACCTATAACAAGGTTGTTACACATGACATATGTATAAACGGCAGAAGCACACAGAAGGGAAAGGCTTTTTAAGAGTCCGTGGCTGGCCTCAGCTCATCAAAAGAGCAACAAACACATGCAACCTTCTGATGTGCCTGCATGTCATGAAATGTGACAGAGTGCTGTAAAGTCTGGGCGCTGGCTAGCGGCCCACTGACAGTTCCAGAGAGAGAGAAGGGAGGCGGTGGAATCCAAGTCATGCTTCTGTACGACTGACAGCGGTGAACATCTCACTCAGAGCGTGGCGGCACACGGTGACAACACAGCCACTCGCTGAGGTAAAATGTGACACGAGAGGAGTGGCGGATCATAAATCTCCAACAAAATCTTGTGGTAATGTCATGACTGTGTTTGTGTGGTTGCTCTCAGCTTCCTGAAGATGGGCTTACTTTTCAGTCAAGGATGAGAAGCAAATGAAAGGTACAGAGTTCTGAAGTCCATATACAGTAATATGTGGAATAAAGTTTAGCTACTTTCGGACTTGAAGCCAATATAATAATCGCTTTTTCTCAAGAAAATAAATAACTGTTTGGGGATAAGTCAGTTGTGTCAACATGCAGACCATTTACCAGAATTACTTTCATTTCCGTAACGACATTTTTCTGTGTACTGTAGGTCTTTCCCAAACACTACTTGAGTTAGAGTAATTTTTGGGAAATGTAAGGGGAAAAAACAGGTCAATCTTAATTGGTCATGTGATTGGTTAGATGCGACCTATCGTTTGGTATTTTAATATAATTTATTTAGATTTTATTTGTTAGCGCCTATAAAAGCATAAAAATGAAACAGTAACATTATTTTATATTATAGTACTTAAGGAGTTTCTCTGTTTATCACCTCCAGATTCTGTAAATGTGTTAAAGATTTTAAATTAATGATAAATGCTTTAGAATACTACATGAGTGATGTTTCTAAAGTGGGCAGGTCAGATTCAGTTCATGTCACTTCCTATCCCGATGTTGTGACAAGCCATTTGGTCCACCATGTGACAGTGAGCCTGACAGCAAAACCTAAAGATGGCATTTATTACCTCCATAAAATAAAGTGATCTATTACTTAGTAAAACTGATAATGATTTTTAGTCATTATTGCCCTTAAAGCACTTTTTTTTTCCCCACCTCAACATGCCTGGATTTGTGAAAGCATGTGTATGTTTGTGGCGGCTGTGCTGGGTCGGGGGGGTGGGGGAGTTGTTGGGGGCTCCAGGCAAAATCACATTCCGACTATTGTATCCCCACATTCCTCAGCCGACCCCATTCATTCTGTGCGACCGTGGCTTGGAAAGCCAGGAGCCAATGGGAAGTCACTGAAGAATTCTGGGGATACGTTAACTATGGATTTGAGGCTGGGTTAGCGTTACTTTCAACGGACAACAAAAAGTGAGCACTATTGGCTTCAGAACATTCAGGAATAGACAAATCTGTGGTTCTGGTATAGCACAGCAGATGAATAGAGGGGACTAGGTTTAAAAGGGAATTATTTTTATTTAAAGAAATGCCGGAGTAGTTTAATTGACATTCCAATAGAAACTAGCCAGTGTGAAGCAGTTTGTTAGAGTTTGATATCACATGCCAAACTACCAAGACGTTACATGTGACCTTTGTATATTTACATAGCTCAGAGCAGAAATAATTGCTGGATTTCACAGTTAATAACGATGAGCTGATAATAGCGTTAGAAATTAGCCCTAATTGATGTTCTCGGTAATAGATAAATCAGTCTACACTGAGCCCCAATTGCCCCTATTCACCACTACATAATGTGGACCAGTTGACCTTAAAATTGGGTTGTCCTTGTATTGCCACTTTATTACCCTAAGAAAACAATCAACCTGTGCATTTCAATAGGCCTGTTTGCCCATTCTCCCGTCCCTATTAACATTCAGAGTCTAGGCAGGAGTTGTGGTCAGCTCAGCTACTGCCTCCCTCTCTGCAGCCCCCTGTTTGCCCAGGCCTGATAACCAGGCTTTCTTTACCATTCTAAAGGTGCTGCTCACACCCAGAGAGAAAGACACAGCTGGAGATGGGCGAGTTTTATCTGGCTCTGACAGAGAGAAGAGCAAGTGTGAAAATGCAAAGATGTAGCCTCAGGGTGTGTGGCCAGGTGGTCACTTAGGAGGCCAGATTAGGCGGGTAATGGGAAATAAATTAGAGACTTTTAAATACATTGGTGGGAGGGTTGAAGGTAAACATTTAAGCAAAATGGTTTGTTTGCTGCTCTATAGGTGTGTGTGACGCTTTGCTAAGATCAAAGGACTCAATGATAAAGAAGGAGATAAGTATTTTCTTTATATGAATCCTCTCCTTCGGCCCCTCATAGCATAATGAGGCATTTCATACAGCTGTAAACTGCAATATCAAAAAGTGTTTTTTACACACACACACACACACACACACACACACACACACACACACACACACACACACACACACACACACACACA
>JBBJLS010000032.1:2766419-2789070 GCA_037577275.1 Bryconaethiops microstoma | reverse complement strand
ACACACACACACACACACACACACACACACACACACACACACACACACACACACACACACACACACACAGAGTCCAGCGTCATAATCTGTAATCCAAATACCCACATTCCAAACTCTGAAAGACCCCTTATGTCTCACAAGCGCAGATGACAGAAAACATCTTTAAAACACAGGCATTTTTCACAGCCAAAAACTTGAATGTGTTTATTCACTTTCATTTACATAGAAACTCTTGAATCAGAGTGCATGTGCAGGGACTGAAGCTGGAAAACAACATAACCTGGTATGTAAAGTGGGACGTGCTTGCAGTCGAAATGTTGAACTGGGTTAGAAAAACCCAGCATGAGCGAAATGCCCCGTTTTAAAGTCTTCTGGATGTCGAGCTGAGCTGTAGCCAGAGCTCCAAGCTGCCAAATGGCCCAGGACCGCTACCCCACTACGCAATCAGCCATGATATAAACACTAATGGGGGAATGCAGTGTTTAATTACAGGACTTCTCAACACATTTCACCACTGCCTGATGTGTTATAAGCAAATTAATACACACTGGATAGAAACCAGTGACTTAAGCTGTTTATGATGTTGTTCTCGAATCCTTACTTGTCTATTGCTTTCCAGCAAGGACAGAAAGAGAAATGTCTCACCTCAGGGATTCAGGGCCTGCTCTAAGTACAGAATAATACAGTATATACTACCATGTTCTTTTATACACCTCTCACCTTCCTTTAAACACCTTAAGAGGAGGGGCACCAACATTTATTGTCAGGAGGCAACCTGAAATCCGCCCTTGAAATGAAAGGGGTGCATTTTCTACATTTTGTTCATTCACACTTTGTCTGCTTCACAGACAAAGGAGGGAATAATACGATTGCAACAGCACACATACACTCAGAATGGATTTAGTCAAGTGGAAATCAAAAGGATGTTGTCTAAATTGGCGGCATATTCTTCAAGAAGGTGTCTAAATATACGTAACAGAATTAGCCCTTTGTATGACATAAATAGTCAATTGCTTGAAACACTGATCCATCTGGCCATCAGCAGAGCACTTCATTTCTTGGATGCCGTTGCCGTGGTGACCTGCGGGCAGAAGCAAAGACAAGAGCAGGACATTTAGGGGTCTTGACACGGTCCAAACCTTTAATCACCTGGCTATAATACAGACCTCATCAGGGCACAACCAGGCACTGACAGACAGAGACACAGAAAGACAGAGAGAGAAGTACTGGAAGTGTCTCCAATAAGGGGAAAAAAGCAAAAAAGAGGCACAGAAGAAGAAAAAGAGAGATAGCACGGCTGTGAAAAGGAAATTTACCATCCTAATAAAACGTTATTTTTCCAAATGAAATGCAGCTGGGTGTCACCCCGCAGTGAGAAGGTTTCACAACGACACACCATTCCCTTGATCTCCTCCAAGGGTCATTTACTCCACAGGAAATGAGTGGCAGGAGTGGGCGGCAATGCAGTGTGTGTGTGTGTGTGTTGTGTGTGTGTGTGTGTGTGTGTGTGTGTGTGTGTATTTGTTTGAGAAATCAGGCAGAGCCCGGGCACACTAGAGAAGCACTACATTTCCCCAGATCCCATTAGTCACAGTTCCTAGTCCTCAAGAAGTCTATTAAATCACAAAAGCAGGGCCTCTATGAGAAAATGAAGGTAAGGTCCTTTACCTACAGGAGTCTCTGGCTTCTGTGCAAAACCACGTGTGAACAGCAGAGAGGAAATAATGTCCCATGTAAAACTCGTGACCATAGCGTGGGATACAAGCACAAGGGAATACAGTTAGGATATGTGTAGTATTTGTCATGCTCTGGGGAGAATGCGATATAATGGTTTGGCAACCAGTAGATCTGTGTAGCTGTTTAAAAAATAAAAATAAATAAATAAATAAAGGGACGTTCATTAAGTAAGACTGGATATAGCGCGTACTGAGAGAGAAAGGGTCCTCTGTCCTCACTCTGGATCATCTTTCAAGAAACTGTATGTACAAAGGGGCAGCTGCAGTGTCCTTTTAAAACACTGGTCAAACCAGTTTTTGAAGGACAATCGGGAGCAGATGGGGAAGATTTCTGTAGGGGATTAAGGGTAAAAAATGGTCAGAAGGTTCACTGTAGTCCGGAGAGGAGAAGGAAGATGACGATGGTCAAGAAGACGACATGTAAACGGATGCTCACGCCGTGACCCGCTCCAGGTACAGACGCTCCCCCGTGTGTGTCCGTTGCCAGTCTGGGCGTCAGGAGCAACTCATTAAAGGTGAGGTCGTCCATCGCCAAATTATCGGCTAGGTCTGAAAGAGAGAAAAACAGAGTAGGAGAAATGACTAATTGATCCAATTTGGCTTAATTAAGCACCACTTTTTATGGCAGACATGGCCACAAAGCAGGATTACAGAAATTCAGGTCCAGACAAGACTAGTAAAAAGGGTAGGATAGACTTTCTCAGAGCAAGAGCTGCTGAAAGGATGAAAGTCTCAAAAGAAGAACTGTCTTCCATGTGGGGACACTGGACAACAGACCCGTTTCAGTTCCAGTTCTGGTATGTTGTCTCCTGTGAAAGTAAAAAAAAAAAAAAGTCCGACCTCTGACACAAACAGCAGGTAGAAACTGCACTGCTAAAACAGAAGTACACTCATGAGCACAAAAGATCACGGACCAACAACAACACCAATAACAAGTGATGGAACAGAGCATATAAGGTCACTTGAAGGGATCAAGTCATCCCCAAGAGTTTCCTTTAAAAGTAAAAATGTAAAGTTAGGCCACTCTCCTCCAGGAGAGGCCGTCTTTAGCATCTTTCCCCGTCATACTATTTAGTTATAGACACTTCATAATAATTGGCACCTTTGGTTAAAAAAAAAAAAAGTGTATGCTGTCTTCATAGAAAATAACCTCAATATGAAACAGACATCTCTACTTAAAATAAGTTTAGCCTCAGAAAATCAATAAAAACCACCTACGCTACAATTATTGGCACCCAGACAGATTGGAACCAAACAAAATGTAACTAACGCATGTTCCCATAAGGTGTTAAGTATAGTGACGGATATATAACAGATACATTCTGTAAAATTTTGGGGAACTTCTTATCCCACATAGAATGGACTTACAGCCCTAATAGTGTAAGAAAATGCCCCTTTACAAGATAACAGCATGCTAAACTAAAAAATATGATTTAGCTTTACACTAAAGTATTTTTAAGGTGGTCTTCTTTCTCTATCCCCCCTAATAAATAACCACTATAGCCTTGTAGAGAATGACACAAAAGAATCTTTTTCTGAACCTCAAAGCATTCAAATGGTACTTTCAGTTCTCATGGTTTTATCTGTAACCATTTACTAAAGACCTCTTTTAAAGAGTGTAGTGGTTTTAAGAGTGTGGCATGAATTAACTGAGTGAGTCTGAGTGCTCAGTGAATTGTTACAGGTATCAGTACAGCAGTGCTAAATGGCTAGTGGAGAATTTGTTATATTGCATCATGGGAAATCAGGGAAAAAACAGGCAACTTTTAAATAAGACTTTTGTTATCTTTGTGTTCAATAAAGCTTTTGTTTTACATTCAATATTTTGCTTCATTATTTCTCTAGCTGTTATTGTTAAACCCAAATACACTCTGCCAACTGCAGGTTTCACTGAAGTGGAGAATTTATACTTTTATAATAATTTGAAATGTGCTAACTATAGCAAACTAAGTCAGAATGAACATCCTTTAAAAGAAACTAAACCGCCCTTTTGCACATGCTGTAGAAGCTCTGCCATTACTGCTCTTGATTTAGGGTATTTTGAAACAGCCCAGTCATAACAACCACAGTCATACATCTCTAAGTGAACAAACAACTTTAACATTTTGGGAAATTTTACGAAGCCACAGGAGCAACGTTTGATCCAAGAGCAATCCAGACAACTGATTGTCTCGCATTATTGCACACCTATTTAGATTTGTATGTTATTAACAAGATTAGAGTCTAGTGTGCACTGGCCGCAGCAACTCCCACATTCTTTTGCCACTGGAATGAATTTTTACCAAATGTTCTCTCCAATTTTAGACATGACCTGTTAATACCTCACCCAATCACATGATGCTATCATGCTGATCAAGTCACATGAATGACAAAAGTCATTAGACAGATCAACACACTTGGAAGAGAACGCTAACTGCCAATTCTGTTACATCAGCAAAAAGACGCCCATGCTGGCTAGCAGCATGTTGACGGGAGAAAAGGAAAGGCAACCCTACCCACCCAGATAGAGGTCATTCTCCCTTCTTAGATTTGATGGATGGCTGTGGCACTACGGCCCATCCTCACAATCTCCTTATAATGGGTCCAATCCACACTCTTGAATATTCTAAATAGTTCTTTGATAAAGGGTCTGGTTGCCTCGGTAAACAAAATGGTACACAGAGTTCCCGGCACAGTCATGGTTCAGAGTTCACGGCCTCAGTCGTTCGCGGATTATTTTCTTAGAACCTAACTAACAATTGTTTATGGAAACAATCGCAATTTCACAGAAACCGCAAATATCGTCCACATGTTTTGTTGCTTTTATCTGTATATAACTATATACATTTTTTTGTACTGTCGAGAGAACACAAAGCAACCGTATAGGAAAACACATCTTTGGGATGGTGAAATACCACTGTACTCAGAGGCAGAAGGTTTGAAAGTAGCCAATCCGAGAGTGTTATTCATTACTCCTTGCTGCTGATTGGCTGCTGATTGGCTGCTGCTCTGTGACGCATCTCTGGCAGCTGCAGTCCAGCATTCCCGCATTACAACAGTTTCCGGCGTGTAGCTATCTTGAGTTTACCTTTTTTTTAAGGGTAATGTATTACGTTTAAAAGGAAATTATAAGTGTTTTGGGGGCATATTTGCGGGCATATTTAAACTAGGCATTTATAGGCTTTTTTTTTTTTTTTACCACATCACAAATTCACAGTTTTTCACGATTCGCGGGTGCTCTTGGAATGTAATCCCCATGAATTTCAGGAGTTGACTATAGACCCTAGGCATTATGTGGATATTCTTCAAAAGGGTCCTTCGCGCTTGGACTCATTTACAAAGGTGGTTTCATCCACTATCATGTCCCCACAGAACCCTTGTTTAACATCTTTGTTTTGAAGAGCACACCTCAGACATGCCATCATAGCTCATCTCCTCAACAGGACTAAAACAATGTTTCATTTAGCATCTTTCGCTGAGGTCTGGAAAATTGGCCGTGAGCGAGACACAAATATGAACAGTGAGTTATGAGAAAGGGCAAGAGGATATCAGTAATAAAAGTCCACTAAAGAGAGGCACTCCAGTTATGTGTGGAAGGGACTCCTGTCAAGCCAGCTGTAGAGAGCCTCATTCTCTCAAACACATACACACGGGCAGACGCAGACTGTACATACAACACACTTAAATGTACACACACACACACACACACACACACACACACATACACACAATACACACACACACACACACACACACACACACACACACACACACACACACACACACACACACAGCACCCCATTTCTCACATAGCTTTCCTCTGTCCCAAAGCAGCTACACAGTGTGCCAGACACAACAGGCACATGGCAGACACACACACACACACACACACACACACACACACACACACACACACACACACACACACATACACACAGTACACACATACACATAATAATAAATGGACAGCCAAACTCACGACTGAGGTCCAGAAAGCTCAGGTCTTTGGAGCTGACCTGGAAGTGTAGCTTCAGTTAAAAAACTACAACAGCAGCCTTTTATCTAGGGTCCAAAAAAGCACAGATTATGGACAACGCGTATCTTAGGATTCTTAAACCAGTATACATGCTGTCTTTGAGGCATATTAGCCTTAATAACAGTTTCTGACATCCCATAGCGATTAGCATCTCATTTGTATGCCTTACCAACATAAAAACATAAAACAAGCCATTACTTGGCACAGGCCACATTTTATGTTTATTTTTTCCCCCTGACATATTCAGTTCAGAAAATAAAACAAAATAAAATGTGGACTTATTTTCACATGAAATTTGTCCATGTGCTTTCAGCTGTACGTCTTTGCCGATCAACTACATGAATGTAAATTTGGTCTTTTTTCCTGAAAGTACTACTATATAATCAGCTTGACAAGCAATGACAAGTAGGCCAAGTCCAGGAAAGGCAGAGAAAGGCCTGATCTCTGGGGGAGGGGAGACCCAGCTTCAGCCACCTTTAAAACGCGGGGAAAGGAGGTGAACAAATAAAACTTTGGTGCCAAACACTCCTCAAGATTTCTTTGCAATTACGACACTGCTTGAACGTGGGCCAGAGCACAATTAACTTTTTCTTCCCCTGCGTCTGCTGACAGGCCGCCGGTTTGGACATTCCTCTGGCCCTGAAAGCCTGATTTGTCATTGTGACAGCAGTGCACTGTACCGCTGGTCCAATTAAAGCAGGGCTGCAATTCGATACAGCTTTTATACACACACTACACCCTGGCCAACAAGATGTGCACTCAAGAATAAACCAATGAGTTTTGTGCATGAGTGTGTGAGAGAATTGTTAGGCACATAGGGGAGAAAGCATAGTGTGCTAAGAGAGGGTGTGAATCATGAAGCAAAAATCTTGGACTTCACAGAGATTTTGTAATACACCGGAGGGGGTGGGTTGGAAAATGAAGGGACTGGCTGGCTGGTAAGTCCAGAAATACTGTTTGAAAAAGGTCTTGTGCTTCATGATATAGAAAAAAAGGCAAGAGAGACCAAAACTCTATGGAAACAGGGGGTCCACCTACCTGTTTCTCAACACTGGGACTAATAATATCCTGTTGTAATCAGCCACGAACACCTGTGTGTGGGTGTGTGGGTATGCATATGTGTGTCAGAGACAAGAGGAGACAAGAAGAGACCTCAGCTTTCCTTCTCTCCTGAGCCTCCCAGGAGAGGACTGTATATACACTAGCAGAGTTTAAATAATTGAAGAGCAAATCTCCAAAACTCACTCAGTCCATTTTTTGTGATTTTTTTAGGTAACACTACTATTAGCATATTTTTACATTACCTCTTCGTGTGCAATAGTATAACCGACCAAAACTCACTCAGTCTTTGTATAATACACGGTACAAGATTAGGTGAATTTCCAAAACTCACTCAGTCCACTCACACAGTCACGAGTGGTACTTACTTACCCAGGTCTTCCAGGTGGTTGATCATAAACAAAGACAGCTCTATGCTGTGTCATGTAGTAGGATATAAATATTAAACTTGTACATAATTTTGTGACACTGAATATCGATTTTCTTAAAATACTAAGAAAATCGATATTGTGCAGGAGTTGCAGTTTGGAAACAGGCATTGAAAAATGACAAGTAACTATAAAATTTCAAGTAAAAAAACAATTTCCTGTAAGAATTGCTTTCCAACAGGTAAAACAAGTAAAACGTAATTTTCCAAAAAAAATGCTTTTGGACTGAGTGAGTTTTGGAAATTCGCTCTTCAATGAGCAGGATGGATGCATAGTTGTTGTAACACTAAAAGCAGACCAACAGCTGCTCCCCCGCAACCTTAGTGATGAATGCAAACAACATGGAACAATCTGACACACAGTACAGAAGGGTCTTCCTGGCTCCTGGACCCTCTCCTGTTTCCCCAGCAGGGCTATCAGTTTTCGAGAGGATGGCTCACGGGGGTCACCGCCATGCCAGCATGGTCTGGCCAGCATTATCACAGAGTTACGAGCTCCAGTTACTGCTTGGGGTGACAAGTCAAAAGGCAGCTATTGATTGCTAATGGTGGGGCAGAAGTAGTTCAATGCAGTAAGGGCACAATCACACAGAACACAAACACAGAACACAAAAAAACAACAAACACAAATTCTGGTTTATTGCGCCTCCTGAGTGAAGAATAGGACGCTAGATGAAGATCAGAGCAGAGAAGTGGACTGCTTTGTTTACCTGTAACTTGGCCTGGAAGCCTCAGCCCAGGCTGATTTATAGGTTCTTTGTCAAAGAGAGAGTCAAAGAGAATGTTTGAGCTGCTCTGTATATAAAGTCTAACACAATAGAAGAGCTTTATGATGTTCTGAAAAAAATGTGACTCTTTCCACTAAATGAGATCTTGTGTTCGTTTAAGAACAACTTTGGTACCTGATGGCTTAACAAACTTAATTGCAATTACATGTGAGCATAAAGAACCTCAGAACAAATGTTTTCTCTACTTCTCCGAACATGTAATCCAAAAATAACAAAGATCACACCTGCTGGCCCATTCACTTTTGTGTTCACTTTCTACAGAGTTTACATAAAGTGTGCATAATTAGAAAGCACCATTACTTTTTCGCTGGCAAGCCCTGAAATTTGACAAGGGCAAAGCAACACTTTACCCCCGCCAGCCTCCACCATTAACGGTGTGTGTGTGACTTCATCGCAGCACATCAATCAGATTATAACAGCTCTCTAAGGAGACTAGACTTAAACTGCAATTTTCAGGCAGACTGACCACGAGACAGAAGGTCCACCTGGCCTTACACTAGCCATGTTTATCCTGGAGTCATGAATTCTGTACAGGTGCTCCTCAAGACTAGATAACAATATGGAATGTGAATTTCCAAACACAGGTGCTTCTTATGAAAGCGGGAAATGGTTCAGATTGCAGCTGCGTTTGCCGGGCCTGTGCTTATGAAAACACATGGGAGAGCAGGAATTTGATAGAGAATCCCATCAGCTTAGCTGTTCTTTTGATATGATCGCAAAAGCAAAGTGTTGGCCAAGTAATCTTCCTATCTTATTTTGTATTCAGATTAGTCGGAAAGGCATGCAAACAAGTAGCTCAAGTACGGTCTTTAAGCCAGATTTATTGCTCGGCGTGTGTATTATTAGAGATATGGGCAGATTTATATGTGCCGACTTTGCTTTTGCAGAAATCAAATTCTAGACTCCAGGGTAGAGCATAGCCAGAATGCTGACGTCAGAAAGTACATTTTTAGCTCCAAATGGGTTTAACTCAAAGCCCTTTTCAGCCTGCCAGGGATGGCCTCCCTATAACAAACAAAATATGAGATAAGTCCACGGTATAAGCCAACAAGTGGCCTATTTCAGGGATTCCTGGCTAAGTGCGAAATACATAAAACTTGAATAATATATACAATTTCGTGGCCCACTCACAACAAGATCTCATATCTATAAAATGGTATTTTTTTTTATTGGAAGAGTCCACTGCAATTTATTTTTAAATCAGCATCTCTATGAGTATGCCAACCATTCCATGCCAGTGTCTGTTAAATTCCTACACAAGCACCTCATTCTGCTTTATGAGGTACTGATTAGTGATCACCTGAGTCGAATCTCATTGAATTTAATTTGATTTTTTTAATGTATTCATTTCCTTTAAAATGATGCTTTAAAGAAGAATATTCTTATTTGGAAATTAGGAGAAATGTTGTCAGTAGTTCTTAAAAACTAAAGCAAAGCTGTTCAGGTCAATACTTGCACCTATAACAGATTAAACCTCAGAAACTGAACATTTTTGCAGTGGTGTCTTATTTTTTTCCGGAGCTGTATATGGACCTGTTTTTGCGAGACAGAGGACATTACATTACAAAACCCAGCACCACCAGGTTGGAGGCAGATGTGCTGTTTGCTGTAATCTGTGAACGTCAGTGAGGCTTTAGCGTTTCTGCCTCTCTCAGTGTGTTAAAGTTAGAAAGCTGAGGGGAGGAGAGTAGACGATAGGAGCTATTCTGCTGATTTAATCTGTCTTTAGGGGAGTGAAAACAGCTGTTTAATATCTCTGCCTGAAAGCTGTGCTTTTCACGGCCCTGCAGTTCAGTAGCCATTAGTGTGAGTTATGCCCTGTTGTGCCCTTCTCTCTGAAATTTCAGCTTTTTTCCTCCATTGACAGCCTCACCTACACCAGGGCTGATGCGGTGCTGGCGCAGATATGAATTCCTGGCTTGTTAAAATGCTTGTGAGCTGTATTTGTGTGTGTTTGTATGCTTTCGCTTTTATCAGTGAGGGTGCAGGTGCCTTTTCTCCACTTTGGTTTGTGTAAGAATTCTTCCCATTATTCTTCCCACTAATCTCCCGTCTTGGTGTGCTCCTCTCACTCAGGATAACTGAGGTTAGCCCGGTCCATGTTTGCTCCCCTGAGCACTGATGTAGTGAGGGTTTTACAGCACATGCGGGTCATGTATATGTATTCCTGCTCGCGGCTGCTAAAAGCATTTTTATGGAGCCGTTGTGAAACCCCTAAGCTGGAACCTCGCTCCAGGCCCTGGCTGGGTTTGAGCATGTAGGCCTATGGAACAAATGCCTTATGCTTCAATAAAGTCCTTAAATGTGAATGTAAGAAAGTGTCATTAATCAATCGGACTGTAATGACTATATTCAGGCTTGTGGTGCAACAGTATATGTATGGAAAGATGGGATTTGAAGCCTGGGGCAATGTATTAAAGGGGAGCGTTATTTTTTTTTTTTACATTTCTGCATAATTCAATCCTTTAGACATAAGTACAGTCATTCAGAAAGGTTTGATATGAAGTGGTTTATTGCATAGAATTTGCTGACTCTGATTTCTTTACAGTAGAAATATAGCCATTTTCTTAACTATGCAAAACCACCAGTGAAACTGTTTTAATATTGAATGTTAATGCTCGTAAAACAGTGGTAAATCTGAAAAAAATCTGGAAACACTTTTACCCTAAATCACCGTTCATGTACCTCCCCGCCCTGCATATACTTTAAATACATCTTAAGGCCAGAATTTCATCTCAGAATGCTGTCAGGCTTCAGGTAATGTATTCATTGCCATCTAATAGAGCTTTTAGACACATTAAACAGTTCAAATGTCCAGTTCGAATTTCCTGTCGCCACCACTGTAAACAATTCTGAGTAGCAAACTCTGAGTTATTATTCTTATTTGTGCTATTTAATTATACAGAAAAAAGGTGACAAATCAGATTTTAAGATGTTTAAATAATACGCCATAAAGGTAGACTTACTACAATCAAAAATACTAAATTATTGGTGCATTATCAATGAAGTGGTTCAATGCAAAGAACTTACTGACTTTGATTCTTTTACAGTGATGGCTACAATTTTATTTACTCTTCATTTTATTTACTGTCTATTTTATTTACTTTCCGAAACCACCAGTGAACGTGCACAGTTCTTCTGAGTTTTTATATTATAATGTTGATGATACTGGTAAATAACATTGCAGGTTTTTTCATATATCAGTGGTCATGTATCTCTCCTCCCTGTATGTACTTAAAAAAAACATTTCAAGGCCAGAATCTTATCTCAAAGCATAAAATGGTCTCACACTTCATGCAATGTATTCATAGCCATTTGTTGTAGTAAAATTCTGAGAGGGAGCTTTTGGAGGCATTTAACAATTCCAAATATCCAGTTCCTGCTACCATCACTGTGAATAGTTCTGACTAGTTTCTCTACACATTTCACATCAAACTCCTCGGAATGACTTTTTTTTTTTTTTACACTTTTTTTTTTTTTACATTATACAGAAATGTTGACAAATCAGAGAAATTCAACAGTACAATGTGATGCATCTTTCTTAAGCTCGTAGTTCAATTGCATAGATTTTAAAATGTTAGTAGTGATATTAGTTTAATATTATTAGTGTCATTGGTAAACTACTTAAGCAACAGTCATGTTACTGATTTATCTATAGCGTTTTTGTCCGCCTCTCTGGAGAGTAATTTCTGAAATGTTTTATTTTGACTGTATACTATGTTTTATATTGTTCTTGTCTCTGTGCGTCTGTGCAGTTTCCTTCGGGATCAGTGAAGTTTTCTGATTCTGAACTGGTGACCTAGTGGTAGGATACTTGGCTCTGGACCAAGAGGTCATGGGTTCGAATCCTACCTCCAGCACACCACCACTGGGTTCCTGAGCAAGACCCTTAACCCCAAGTTGCTCCTGCGAGACTGCCCCCTGTGGTTAGGGAATGAAAGTCGCTTTGGATAAAAGCGTCTGATAAATGCTGTGAATGTAAACTTATCGCAACCCAAAAGACCAAATTATTGGTGCATTATCAGCGATGTTCCCGCTGATATCAATGAAACTATGTGCTGTTAGTGATATTAACTGTCACTGATATTAACAGGCAGCATTTTTCTGTCTGCTGGTGCAGGTGGACCGTCAGAGTCAGTTCATCCAGGGCTACAGGGTGGTGTACAGACAGACGTCAGGGCTTCCCTCGCCAGGGCCGTGGCAGAGCCAGGATGTGAAAGTGCCCTCGGAGAGAACCGTGGTGCTCTCCTCCCTGAAGAAAGGCATCGTCTATGAGATCAAAGTCCGTCCCTACTTCAATGAGTTTCAGGGCATGGACAGCGAATCCCGGACGGCAAGAACCACAGAAGAACGTAAGGAGGTTTTTTTTTTCTTTCTTTCTTTTTTTCTGCGTACAGTGATGCAGCTCTCCAGTTAATTCATGTGACTCAACTGTATAGAAAAGAGGAAGACGACAGATCCATACAAGTGAGACTCACAAATACACAGGTTTGTTGGTCTTGGTTTACATAGCAGTCAGTGGGAACAAGGCTGGATGATGCATTTAGCTGGAAGCAAATGAATATGACTATTACTGTATGATTCTAGCATTTTTCATACTGATGTATTATAGACTTAGCCTTTTTTGTCACAAATTTGGAAGGTGAGTCTTACACAGCCTCATTTAATATTAGACTTCTCTGACAATATTCAAAGCCACTTAATCCACATGGTGGGCAGAAAGCCTGGATCTCCCAGTGGAAGCGAGTCCTCTTGGCCTGGCACTGTCACAGACACTATTCTTGCCTTCAGGGCTTTTACAGCAGCACCAGCAATATTGTCCTGTCATAACCGTTATTTCAGTTCTCCTGTTTTATCTTCTGACACTGGAGAAAACTGCCCTTATTTTTGCAATAGCTGAACAGTATTGCGCCCTACTTGCGGAATATGTGTGTGTATGTGGCCCGCAGCATGACACATCAACAAACCCTGTCATGCCTAGAAGATGAACGCAGGCTTTGATGGAACTATGGCAACCGCCAGTATGTTCACACACTGCCACACACACCTCACCCTATGACTGGCAACTGTTTCCAAATGGTTCTTTAAAGAATCATTTTTGACTTCAGTGGGAGTCTACGAGGTTGTCGGGAGTGTTTTTACATACGAAAATCATTCTCTGTTAACAGTTAACTGTTCATGTTAAAGTAGCTTTGAAAGTAAATCTGCAGCCAGATAGACACTGCTAATGCTGTCAGCCTTATTTTAGAGGATTAGTCAGTCAAATAAACCCTATTTGGTTACAGATAAATGTATTAAATGATTTAATATGCTAGTCTTGCCTTTTGTGGATTTAGATGTACTAAACTGGGAATCCAGCATGATAAACAGAGCTGTAGAGAGATAAACAGGAATGAAGTTAGAATAAAAGTGGCCAATCTGAAATGATTCTAATCAGGTACTCCGAATTGGTTATCATTTCGTAATTTCTTTTAGACCCCGAAGTACTTTATGGACAGAAGTACTGGGACAATACCCTCTTTTTCAGGTTAATGTTTCAGTATACCAAGACATAATGGACAACGCCATGCTATTCCAGCATGACTGTGCCACAGTGCACAAAGCAAGTTCCATATAGACATGGTTGGATGAGTTCAGGGCTCTGTGTGACTGGCCCACTCAGAGTCCTGACCTCAACCCCATCCAACACCTTTGGGATGAACTGGAACAGAGATTGCGAGTCAGTCCTTCTCATCCAGCATCAGTGCCTGAGTTCATCAACGCTCTACAGAAAGAATGGGCACAAATTCCCACAGAAACTCCAAAATCTTGTGGAAAGCCTTCCAAGAAGAGTGGAAGCTGTTAAAGCAAATGAGGGACTAACTCCATATTAAAGTTTATGGATTTGAATGCGATGTGTGTGTGTATATCCATCCATTTTCTGCCCCTTTGTCCCGCACTCGGGGTCGGGGGTGGGGCTGGAGCCTATCCCAGCTGCTGTGGGCGAAGGCGGGGTACACCCTGGACAGTCGCATGTTTTTGGCGGCGGGAGGAAACCGGAGCTCCCGGAGGAAACCCACGCATATATATATATATATATCGCCTCCTGTGCTTGTTCTGTGTCAGAAAGCATCAGCTGATGCTGCCATATGCTGATGGGGTACATACTCAGAGGTACAGAAGATGCAGAGATTTGCTCAGTTCATTTAATGAATTGTGGATAAACAGTGCAGCGTTATTCTACGTGCTAGAAGAAACCACATCCATGCATCCTGATTCACATGAAGTAACAGGTTAAATTCTTAAATCAGTGACGGCCCCATTTGTTATCCACAGCCCTTCTGGATTCCTATCTCCAGAGTACAGCATTGCCTCTGTCTATCATACGGCTTCTTCCTCTCTACCTGTATCACCCCCTTTATGGTCTCCAGATAAAGGCCTGGGCTCCCATGTGGATCTGTGTCCTGGGCCGCATTTGCTAAGAGAGTGTCTTTGTAACCACTTTTCCTCTTTGCGTTTGTTGAAGGTTTAATGCAAGGGATGATTTATCAGCTATTGTGCTTTATTGTTAAAATTACTTTTCCCTTCAGATACTTACTTTTGCTTGGCCTCTTTTCCTCTTGCTTTTTTTCTCCTTTTTTATTCCATTTTCTGTGTTCTTCAATGCCAAACTCTCCTGACTGCAAAGTCCATTTTAACTGATAACTATGTTACTAGCATTAGTATTTGTGTTTGTAAATAGGAGATATTTTATTATGATCGGTGATGGATAAAGAGTTCTAGTTGTAAACAGAGTTCTGTTTGGTCGTAAGTAAAACCGCCATTTTCACTATTTAGCCCCTTTTTTCTTAATTTTCTGACATTAAAACTAATGAAAAAAGTCAGAAGTGCTTGAATCTGTCAGTATAGAACATCATTCCACTGTAAGTATTTCATATGCATCTTAAAGGGAAATGTCTTTGATTTTTAATAATGTGCGCAAGATTCAAAGTCATTTTAGAGTGGATTTGATATAAAATGTTTGATTGTGGAAAAATTTACTAGAGAAAATAACTCCCTACAGTGATTTCCCTACAGTGGTAGTGATGGGAACCAGGGGTTACAGTGTGTATAGCACAAATATAACTAATTGTTTTCGCCCATATACATGTTTATGGAATTATTATGCTTCGGATGCCTGGTTCCCATCACTACCACTGTGAGCAACTCTGACTTGAATACACAATTTCACACTGAATCACTGTTTACGCTTTAATGGTTTAATGATGTATAAAATGGGACGTACATCACAGAAAACCACCTTTAACTATGTAATAGTGCAACTGCATTTTAATATTGAGTAAATATTGTCACAATATTATCAAAATATGGTGATATTATGACCATAATAACACTGGAGGTACATATTTCACATCATGGTGTTATGTTTTTTCAGTCTTTTACCCGCTTTATATCCTTTGTCTTTTACTTTTACTGAGGGCAACAGGGAAACATCAGCGTAACTGATGTAAAACGGGCAGTTTCTGCAATTTTACATATATATCCTATCATCATTGGCATCGTAGAACACATGAGGATCATATCATATCCCATGCACGACGGCTGCTCATCTCCTCTGCCAGTATTAAAGCACTACAGACTGCTCCCTCCAGGCTAAAGCAGTGGGAGTGAAACAGAGGTCACGTTTCTGCCAGCCATACATCACCATGCTAATGGTTCTATTAGCATCGCCTGCGCCGTCGCCCCCCCAAATGAGAAATATGTATTGTTTGCCTCAGATACGCATAATGATAAGCCGCTAAATGATTTGCGGCATTAACTTTGAATGACATTGACCACCTTCTCTGGAGAAAGAGAGATGCGTCACCTGTAGGTCCATCTAACAGTTAGACCCCCCACACAGTAGCGGGGGGGTGAACTGGGACCTTGATTTGGTTCGTTTTGGGTCAAATGTGGACTGAAACATAGCAGCTATTTGTCGGAACCTGGCAAATAAGATAAACATGCGTCTGGACGTCACTTGTCCTTAACCAACAACTTAAATATATCCATGATAAATCAAGATTTCTAACAAGTACTATCATAATTATAAGGCTTCATTGTGCTATTGTATCATTTTTATTACTCTGTTGCCTTGGTTTGTTTGTACTCGATAGTGCCAATACAGCTAAATATGAACTTTGACACAGAGAGAGAGAGAGAGAGAGAGAGCTGTAATTGAGCTGTCAGTATTCTGCTGTGTTGTAGTTCTATCACAGCTGAAATGAGAAAAAACTTTTTTTTTTTCTGCAGAAAACCTTATTTTTCACAACAACGCACCATCACATTCCTCCACCCGCTGCGTTCGGCTGCGTCCGTCGGAGCAGCTCCAGTCTGAGAACTGAAATCTGGGCTCTAGTCATAGAGCAGCACTTTCATCCCAGAACTCACGCACTCACTCTCTTCCTTCATCCGACTGATTCAGTCCACAGCCTGCAGCCTCATCCAAGACGTATAGACAGTTTATTACACCCCCCCCCCCCCATCTCACTCGCTCTCAATCACTTGTTCTCTCTCTCTTTCTATCGCTTGCTCTCTCTCTCTACCCCTTGCTCTCTCTTTCACTCTGTCAATCTGTCTTACTCTTTCTCTTCTCTCTCTCTGTCTTTTCTTTGTCTTTTTTTCTTTCTCCTTCTTTTTCTTTCACTTTCAGTTCTTTCCCTCTTTCTGTTTTTTTTCTTTCTATGATATTTTCTTTCTCTTCCTCTTTTACCTCTCAATTCCTTTCTCTTTTTTCTTTCTTTCTGTCTTTCTTTCTTTCATTCTATCTTTCTTTCTTTCTTGCTTGCTTGCTTTCTCCTTTCTCCTTATTTTTTTATTTGTTTGCTTGTGTTTCTGTTTCCCTTTCTCCCCATTTGTTTTCTTTTTAAAAAAAACACTATTTTTGATCACTCTCTTTTCTCTTTCTTCTCTTTCTTCCCTACCCCCCCATCTGTAAATACGTGGGTTGTCATTTCCCTCACGTTCCTCTCTTCGTCCTATGAGCTTGTAGACCTGCATGGCTTCTCTCGCAATTCGGCCCCAAAGCCAAAACCATGACTGATGTCTCAGCTCAACTGTCGCTCCATTAAAAAAACCTGATGCTGGCGTTTCTGTGTAAATCCCCGAGCTTCAGAAGGGGCGAGGATATTAAATCATAGTGAAATGTGCAGGAGTATTGGTGTCAGGCTAAGAAAATCCCCATCTAATGAACCTCTGCCCTGGTCAGCACCTGAGGCACACATTAAACCAACCACACAATCGCCTCTCAATGTCGCTCTCTCTCACACACACACACACGCACGCACGCGCACACACACAGTTAGACAGACAGACAGAGCGTGGACTACATGCACGTGTCTACTCTTGTGGTATGTCTATGTCATACCACATGGCTTCTCCAGCACTAATGCTATTTTGGCTTCGGTCCATATTCATTTTACTTCTCTCTCTCCGCCAGCTCCCAGTGCTCCGCCCCAGCAGGTGACAGTCCTGACGGTGGGGAATCAAAACAGCACATCCATTAGCATCTCCTGGGACCCTCCTCCTGCAGACCACCAAAACGGCATCATTCAAGAGTATAAGGTAAGGCTACTACTCCCCTCTTTTCAGCTTTACCTTTCATATATGTTCTTCAGCCTGTGAAAGCAGAGGTGTTTCTCCCTGTGTTCTCCAGGGATGTTGTTCTACTAATTCCTCTGCCGTCTTCCACCTTAAGTAAAAGAAGTGCATTTTGTGGACACACATTTAGGCTGGTGCACCAGTTTTGTACAAAATACACAGGCAGAATGCATGCAATTTACACCTGAAGGCAAAAGGCTCAGTACATCTGACTCTGAATGTTTTGAAAGATTAGGGTTTTTTTGATGAGAAACGCTTTATTTCTCTTATATTCTGTCTCAGATTTGGTGTTTAGGGAACGAGAGTCGTTTCCACGTGAATAAAACAGTGGATGCGGCCATTCGCTCGGTGGTGGTGGGGAGTCTGCAGGCAGGGGTGCTGTATCGGGTGGAGGTGGCTGCCAGCACCAGCGCAGGAGTAGGGGTGAAGAGCGAGCCTCAGCCCATCGTCATTGGTAAGATTGGAATATCTTTACACACTTCTCAAACAATTTTGCATTTTAAAGGAATAATTGAGGGAAAAAAAAGTCTGCCTTAATCGAATGTAGTTAATTAATCAGTACAGGGTGGAAGTTTGCTTCTAGGACTACAGGTTGTCTCATAATTAAAACTTGTGTTCATTTTTATAGATAACTGTGTGCGAATCCACTTAAGCATGTCTATTTAAAATTGCACCTCTATACAGACTGAAGCAATTAAAGGTGACTGAGGTGCATAGCTTGCACAAAATAGTTATAAGTGTCCATTACTAACATAAGCCTCATGCCTCCGATGCAAAACTTAAGGAACACACTTAGGGCACCAAACATGTCTTGACTAATCTAAAGGGTAAGCTGCATAAATTTAATGTTTTGTCAAACTGTTCCTTTAATTGTCAGGCTACAAATTGAAGTTGTGAGTGAACTGGAAGCATGTGCTTTGCAACATGCTTCAACTTGCTCTTAATGTTGTTTGTATGGAGAAAAAGTTGAGGCTCCTTTTAGAGGTTGAGGCTCCTTTTAGTCCTTTTATGTCTGAGCAAAATGCTTTTGATATCACTTTGCAGTGTGGATTGTGATTCATGCAAGCTTTGACTGGTTGTGACTGGCTTGACCCATAACTGATGATTTGGCCAGTGGCATGCCCTTATTTCCCAAATGTCATCCTCACAATCCATCTCCTTGCACAGCCAGCAGGAGATAGCTCATATATCAAGACTGAAAACTTTTTTCTGTGTGTGTGTATGTGTGGGTATGGGTGTAGGCAAGGACTTCCGAGATGTGATTGTGAGTGGGAACAAGAATAACAGCATCACGGAGCAGATCACAGATGTGGTGAAGCAGCCAGCCTTCATTGCAGGCATCGGAGGGGCCTGCTGGGTCATCCTCATGGGTTTCAGCATCTGGCTCTACTGGAGGAGGAAGAAGAGGAAGGGCCTCAGCAACTATGCTGGTAGGGTTGTGGCTCAAACACTCACACTAGAGCTTTAAACTGGACCAGAAATTCTGATCTGAACCCAAGAACTTTAGAAATATCACCTGAGAAGATTCTCAACTTTTTAGTTTAGAATCAAAACCTGACTTTAGACTAACATATGGCCAAACAATTCGACTGAAACTGTTTGAAAATCAAGCCCTTTCATTACCGCCTGTAAACAGACGGTAAAAACTCCACATTCCTGATAATAGCGACCATCAACTTACCCAAGCAACAGGTATGAATTACCTAGCGACAAATCAAGTATCTTCTGATTGTTGATAAACTAACAATAAAAAATCAACAGCATAATCAGAATTTACACTTTTGTTTAAATTCCACCTTCATGAATTGATTTATCAAACATTGTCCCAAAGGTTTTTAATCTGGATAGACATTACATATTGCATTGTTCTAATGCTGACCTAACGTGCCAACAGCCCCAGGAGCTTAGACTGAAAAAATTCAGATACAAACTTGTTTAAGAAATGCTAATAAAACGACGGAGAAAGAATGTGAGCGGGAAATAATTAGGTGAAAATATGTTCCACCCGGGAGTCAGGCTGTAACAAACATGGACTGTCAAATTAACCTATTCTGACAAATATTTGAAAAATGATTTCCGAACCTGACCACACCTGACGTGAATGCTGAGGTCATGTTAGGTGTGGGAAACAGACGCTTGCACAGAAATCTTTTTTATTGCTCTATTTTGGTCCTATTTTTCTCCGCTTGTATTTCCTGCGCTGGCCGTTTTCTTGTTTGCAGAGCTGCATGCTGTTTGCCTGTGTTTGCCATCTCTCTTAACACTTTGGGCTGGCTGGTGTCCTAGCAGTGGCCGTTCACTTGGCCTTCTCATGACACGCACACACACACACACACACACACACACACACACACACACACGGGAGCAGCACACACAGCCCCCCCAAAGGAGCACTGACCACTGCAGGCTTTTAACACACACTCTTCTCTGTCTTCTTGTTTTGCAGTTCAGTCGTTCACCTTCACCCCTGCAGGTACTGTTCATTTGTCCCGTCTCTATCTCCAAACACCCCTCCTTCACTCCATCACTCTTTTTCTCCCAGTACAACCTCCCAGTAATGTCCCTTCTCCCGTAGCCTGCTTGGTGGCCTTCAGTTTCAGCTGAGCTGGCATAATTGCACTGAAGCTAATGCCTCTGTGAGGCTGTCGAATCAGAGTGATGAGTAATGGTCTGGTTTCCCAAAAGCAAAGATGCATTATAGCAGGTAATACTTTATTTTGGATGGTCCATTGCAAGTGCGTGGCAGGTATTATCTTTAAAGTAGAACTACCATTCAACTACATTTCTATTGGTATCATCTTCCCTTTTTCCACTTGAATGTAACTGTGTGGTTGGAGAGTGTTGTTCGATTTGAACCCTGGGCAAGACTTCTAACTTTCATGTGCCTACTTCTGTATAACGTAAAATCTGAAATTATGTAAATGTAACCCATAGCTCTCTCATAGCTGCGAAAAATAATTTAATGGAAATGTTATACAAATGTTTATTATGTATAGTAGTTACTGAATCATTTTAATAATGACTGATCAATATGACTAATAACCTAATGATAAGCCTGCAGTTTAAGGGGCTGTCCTTACTTTATAAAATAATGATGATTCAAACCTAAACCTAATCCTAACCCTAATTCCGTTAGCTGAGTTGTTCATTAATAATTAAAGCACCTCTGTAATATATTTAAGACATCAAAATAAAGTATTATTGTAGAACATTCACTATCTTACGCCACGTCTCTCTCTTCATTTGTCTGATGTTTTTGGGAAGCCAGACTCTGGCTATTTTTAACATGGCCAGATATGGCCAGTTTGATTCTTCCCTACGTTCTCCGCTCTCCTGCCCATCAGCTTTGTGGCTATTGTGTGCCATTCTGTCTGTTTGCGTCTCTTTCTTCCAGTTAAAATTCCATATAATGGTCATTTGTGGTTTTGTGTTTATATCGACCTTTAGATCTTTAATGTTTTCATGTCAGTCTCCATTGGTGTAAGTGTAGGTGCTAAAGCTTCTTCGCCCATTCATTTCTGTCTGCGTGACATTCATTAGGGTTTCACTACAATCCTCTTGACTGTTGAGTTGCTATCTTTCTATTTGAAAGTGACCAAATGCCAAAGGCACATTTTGCATTTTGCTCAGAGATGGGTAGAGTATTTGAACCCATGCACTAATTAAAGTCCTATTACATTGTTACTTACCTGAATTAAAAACAATAGGAAACAGCTTAAGGAGAAGTATTGAATCACCAGGTACGTCCAGCAGTGGAAAGCGAAGCTTGCTTTTCACCATTCTTCTCTTTTTGGTGCACTCTTCATGTAAAATAAAATGATAAAGCTCAGTAGTAAAAAGAGTGACCAATCACAAAGCAGGACATGCTGTCACCAATGTAAATTAATGAAATAATATGTAACTTACTAAAATGTAGATTACTTTCCAAATGTTTTTGAAGTCACTTTGTACAATTGATAAAGAGAGTGGAGTGAAGTGAAGAAAAATCTGGAGTCATTAAAAGTGCTGATGGTTTACCTGATGAAAAAGAACCACCCTGAGGCTATAGAACACCAGCCGATTCCACAATTTTCTGTAGAACTTCGGTTTATGGCATCTGGCCCGACTCATGTTCACGCCAGCATTGATTTACCCTGCTTTGTTTCACTTCGACCTCTGTAAATGAGACAGGTTTTTCTAATCCAATGCTTCATTTCTCCTGAAGTTGCCTGATGCAGTGGAGATCACGTTGAAGTTGTCCAGTGATGACCTTATTCCACACCTTATTTCTCTGGTAGACGGAATCAAGTTGAGAATTGATAACACAAGTGAAGTGAAGTAAAAAAAATCCACTCCCGCAGACCTCCACCCCCATACATGCGCGCGCACACACACACACACACAAACACACACACACACACACTTGTTTCTCCTCCCCCTGGTTGAGGAGAGCTTAGTCTGAGGTGGATCTTCAGTTGCTTGTGGAGAACGTTTCAGTCAAATATTTATTACAGAAGAAATAAGCCTCCATCGCTAAAGCCACTGTTGTTCTTCAGAGCTCCTCTGCTTCTCTTTGTGCTTCCACTTAAGCAGGACAGACTTAAGATGATATGGCCTAATACACCTAACTCTTATCTTACATAATTTTATCAAAAATTGGTTTGCATTTTCAGTTTGAATCAATGGTTAAAAAAAAAAACTCAGAACCCTTTTGCTAGTCCTTAATTGGTGGGTAAGAACTAGTTTTCCTAAAAAAAAAAAATTCTGCAAAGGTATAAAAATGTATGCATTCATACATATACGCACACAAATATACACACATATGTACATTCACACACATTAAAATGAAGTCCCATAGTATCTCTCCATTCCAGTGTGTTCTCTATGCTGCTTCATTGCTCTGCAGCTGTTCTATTGGACCACACCTGGGGGACAGTAGCGGTGTGTGTGTCTGTGTGTGTGTGTGTGTGTCTGTGTGTGTGTGTGTGTGTGTGTGTGTGTGTGTGTGTGTGTGTGTGTGTGTGTGTGT
>JBBJLS010000032.1:2749292-2760406 GCA_037577275.1 Bryconaethiops microstoma | reverse complement strand
GAGCCAAACCAGGTATTTGATTGTAGCTAAAATGAATATTGGACTTCCATGAGGAAAGAGGTCTGGAAATGGTTAGGGGAACACTTTGCCACACATAAAACCACTCTTTACTGTAATAATGTTAATTGTAATATTATTGTAATATTAATGTTTTAACATTTAACACTACTAGCCAGTAGTAAACAGGTTTTAAGTATAATTTTCCCAGGTGCCTAAGACTTTTGCACAGTACTGTACATACCTTAATTTATATATATACATTGATCATCCACAACAATAAAAGCTCTGACAGGTGAAGTGAGTATGTTGGTGGACTGTTCTCAGCAACTGAGATACTGAGATGTTTAAAAACTTCACTCTCTGCAACACACACACACACACACACTAACATGCCAGTACAATGTTTTGTCACCGCTGTGCTGAGAATAATCCACCACCCAAATAGTACCTGCTCACTGGTGGTCTTGGTTGGGTCCTGACCATTGATGAAGGGGTTAAAGGGGGCAAACAAATGATGTGGAAAAACAGGTGGACTACAGTCTGCAATTATAGACTATAAATTGCATCTGTATGGTAAGTGAAGCTGGAAGCCTGGACATTTAGTGTAGATTTAAGGTGCTTGTACCTAATAAAGTGACTCATTAGTATACCTTACCTAAATCAGTACCTTACATTAATATGTTAATATTTCCTATTTTAAGTTTAGTACAGCATTCAACATTATAAAAGTATTATTATAATATAATATTTGAGACAAAAGCTGTCATAACCTAATGCACAAGCTATGAGCTAATATGTTAGCAGTCGGCTAACATTCATTCAAGCTTGATACAGTACAATATATGTTGCTTTGTTACAAGCCTAATATGTCACTTCGGTGAGAACAAAAAGGTTACTTTACAGGAGAAGGAAAAAAATTCTTCAGAGTTCTTCAGTTCTTCTTTCAACGTAGGTTAGAATAAGATTTTATTCTGTGGTATTTTGGAACTTTTCTATTGGTTATTTATCTGAGCCAAATCAATCTGTGTAGTATACGAGCGCTTTAGAATCAACTGAATGAACACAGTAAATATATTTAAAAATTTAACTGAATCTGGAGCTCAAAATTAAAAAATCCTATCGAATCTGAAAATAAGTTAATCACAGGGCTCCGATGTGGCAAAGCTGTCTAAGTGTTGGCTTATCATCAGGAGATTGTGAGTTTGATGTTGCCGGGAGTCCAAGAGAACACAGCTGACCTCTGGGCGGGCAGGATGGCCCACATCTCTCTCCACATCACTCAGCACAATGCTCACCAGCACAGGAACCTGTTAACTGACGTAACAGAATTGGCAGTCCGTGCTCTCCAAGTGCATCTTACTGTCCAATGACATTGCATTACTGGCCGCTCGAAAAGGTGCTTCACGTGACTCGCATATGCAAGTCTTCATCCTCTCAGCGCCGATGGTATCGTGCAATGAGGGCAATCCTGATAGTGGGTGCCACTGGAGACAACTAAATTGACCACGCATAATGTTACTGGACCTGGCAGTCCAGTGGTGCCCAAGCTTTTTGTTTTGGTCAGTGGATGTGGCTCACAGTAAATAAACAATACACCTAAGATTGCACTGCATATGCATGCAATTGTGAGTCAAATAGCAATAAGAAAACAGATGCTAAATAACAGCCATTTTAGTGACAAGAAAAGACAAATTGCTTATAATATGGTTGTACAGATTTATAATCTTTCTTGTTTTATTTCTCATTTCATTTTTGTGTATTGTGCCTGCCACCAATTGCCCTCAGGGTATATTTAAAGTCTTTTTTTGTCTTTTTTTCTAGCAATTAATAAGTAAACGTAAGGTGTGAATGCCTTTATTGGCCTCCAGATAAGTATATATTTAAGAAAGTGATTATAAAATGTACTTTTGGTATTGCCCGCATAAACTAAGGCCATTTAAGAAAACTTTTGTCTTTTCACTTCAGGCAGAAGATGTTGTCTGAGCAGTCATATTTCCATGCTAGGTACGCACTTCTTAATCTTATTGTCTGGGTTGTAGAGTAATTGAGTGAACACATACAGTCCAGTTATAGAGTCTAAATAAAGACTTACTGTTGCTCATTTCCTGACTGGGGCTGCCCTTTTTACTTCCACGTGTTTGTGGATGATTGTGATTTCAAATATATTACAGACATGTGTGCTGTTACAGACACACACCTGGCCTACAGCACTGCAAACATCTGCACACCAAATACTGCTGAACACACATACACACACACACACACACACACACACACACACACACAAATATAATGCATGCCATGGGGCAGCTTGGCCTTATATGCGGCTTGTTTACGGCTCTTCTGGGCACAGGCTGATGTGGGTCTGGACTATAATAGAAACCGGGCACTGCATGTCTGACCTGTCAGGTGCTGAGGGTTAGAGGTCCCACATGGAGCACATTAGCAGCCTCCGAAATGGAAGGCCAGGACACAATCTGTGTGTTTGAAAAGGATAAAATGCTGTGAACACTGCAAGTAATCAGTCTTTTTTTCAGAGAATAATGGGAAAACATTTACACTTTGTGTTTAGAAATGATACAATATCATGGACAGATGCTTCACAGCTCAAGAATTAATGTAGTTATGAAACGCTGTGATCCCAGATCATTTTTATATCCACTGAACAAAATAATGGCTGAACAACTGACAACCTCTTAAATAAAGGCAACATTTTATCACAATAAAAATTTCATTTCTTCAATTTATTTCAATATTTCACTGCCACTTATTATCAGGAAAAATGATCTTACTGCACTGGTGGATAATTTAATAACCTTCAGGCTTTCTGGAAAGAAGCACATTTTTAAATGTTTAACTATTTTCACAATTTTCAGTTGCTACACACTACTAGTGTAAATAGTAATTCATGCTACATTTTCATTACAGTAAACCCAAACTGCTGGTGGAGGCGTCTAAAAGAAAAGTGTAGGCCAACATAAATACAGTATTTGTTTTAAATTACTTTAACTCCCACAGAATCAAGTGGGTTGAAGTCCTGAATCCCGGAGTGTGATTATGAGCGTGACACAATCAGATACTGCAAAACATTTCAACAATCTGATTGGTTACAGCTCAGCTCATTTGCATAGATTGTCCAGCAGGAGAGAGGAGAGTTGATTATAAACACTGATTATCTTGTTACTATGACACCTGTCAAGGGGTAAGATATATTAAGTAGGAAGTGAACAGTCAGTTCTTGAAGTTGATGTGTTGGAAGCAGGAAAAACTGGCAAGCGTAAGGATCTCAGTGATTTGACAAGGATTGTGATGGCTAGCAAATTGGGTCATATCTATGAGCATCTCCAAAATGGCAGGTCATGTGAGGTTTTCCTGGTACGCAGCAATTACTACCTTCCAAAAGTGGTCAGAAAGAGGACAACAGGTGAACTGATGACAGGGTCATGTGCTCCCCAGGATCACACATGTGCCCGTTTGGTCTGATCCCACAGAAGAGCTGTTGTAGCACATTGATTAAAATGTTCATGCTGGCTTTTTGGACAGGGATCAGCAGGGGTCCTCTGCATGCTCTAATACCTTTCTATCATAGCCAGCATTCATTTTTCAGCAATCTGTACTACAGTAGCTCCTCAGTGGGATCAGACCAGACCAGCTAGCCTTCCCTCTTCATGTTCAGTGAGAGTTGGGTGACCACGACCCTGTCACAGGTTTTCCGATTGTCCCTCTTTGGACCACTTTTGGTAGGTGCTAACCACTGCACACCAGTTGTCTGACTCAATGATCTAGCCATCACAGTTAGTTACTTGTCACCATTTTGCATTGATGCCAAGTGTGAGGCAGCAGCGCATTGATTTCTATCATGTCTTACATCATTGTTTTTTCAGTGTTTTTACGATTATAGATGCAGAAGACAGACACTAGGTTGTAAAATACTAGAGTATTCCTTTGAGCACAAAGGAGTCCTTCGAACACAGGGCAGTTAAATACAAGGCAAGATCTAGAATGGCCTTATTGGGTAGTCCTCACTTGTTTTTGTGTGTGTTAGTGTGACATACTTCTGGCGTCTATCACTGTCTTCGCTCCATCCATCTTCCGTCCTCTCACCGTATCCAAGTAAATTTGTTGCAGGCCTGAGGTTCGGGCAAGGCCCAGGCCCATGCATGTTTCACATTGCAGGCATATTTCCACGCTGTGTTTTGCTAACCTCTGCCTGCTGATAAAGGGCCAAAGAGCTTGAGAGTAGGAGGAAAAAAGGACTCCTCCGCACTTGCAGTGACCGAATGTCTGCTGAGCGATTGGAAAATAACAAGAGCTCATCTGACAGAGGCTGCACTGTATGGTGTGCTGGTCTGGAGCTTCACCAGTCCGGTAGAAAAGCCTCTGCTTACGTAAGTTTGAGCCTCCAGTGACAGCTACATTTGTCAACATTTCCTCTTTTCTTGCCTTGATGAAGTGTGTGGAGAAAAGGCACATCTTTAAAATAGATGCAGATGGGCGAGGAACACGTATACTTTAAAGTGAACTGTTGACTGCACAGCTCTGTAACTGCTGCTGGAACGGAACATTTGAACTTTAGCTTTGTGGCTAAAGGTAAGCAATGCAGAAAACTGTCAGATAAAAAGCAGTATATTAAATTAGTGCAAACAAACCCCAGGGTTGAGCCTAATAACTAATGAAAACAAAGGTTTTGACATTACTCAGCATCAGGCTCAAAATATTTTTTCGGCAGTACAAGTTCTTTTACTGTTGAAGGTCAGTTTTGTTTGTGTTTCTTGCCATGTGTCCAAGAAAGATCCACAGTCATTGGCTATTTTTAGTTATTTTTGAGATCCGGGGCTATTCATGAAGACATTCAGGACTATAGTTCCAGATGTCCGGGCCTAATGATGCCTGTAGTGTGTAATTTACCATGACAATAACTTCCTCATTCTCAGAAAAGCATAGAAAAAACCACTGCCTTGAAACTATAACAGAACCAATGGGAAGCCGTCGTAGCAGATCTGAAAGTTTTTTCTGTTTTTATACGGAGGGAAATCATTGTCTATGGACATTCACAATATACTGCAGATGCACCAAATAAAGATTAGGTTGAAAACAAGCTGGCATATTTTTTTAATGGATGGGCCAAAAATCAGTACTGTGTATTGGACAGAAATGATCCTGTAGGGCATTTTTCACTGTTATAAAGCCCACTGAGAAATCCTGCTTTGTGGAATACAACTCCGGGGAAAGTGTAGAAGTATGCAGAGGGTTAAATGGATCCAGGCAAAGAGGGAGAGGTACAGTAAGGGGAGGTGGGTTGAGGCCTTTGATTTCACTACCCACTGGGTTAGGAGTTGAATACAGGTGTATTATACTCTCTATGGTTACACTGAGACAGGCAGTAAATGAGATTTACCCACAGGTAAATGATCTTTTGTATGAAGCCAAAACACATAGAAGCTAATCTTTGCAACTGCAGATTTCATTTGTGTGTTTTTCAGCATATCCTCATAAGCCAGAGGCTTGAATAAACACACAAGTCAGCGAGTGACAGAATTGCGGATCACAGCTTATATACACTTCCTCGCTGACAGGAGTGATCATATATGCCTTGCATATACAGTCCCTGGGGTGCATGTCAGAAAAACAGGTCTCGCTCAACTTCAGATGCACACACACACACACACACACACACACACACACACACACACACACACACACACACAAACAAACAAAAAACCAAAAATACATACACCTGTGCTTTGCATATGCCCCTGCATAAAACCATAGAACCACAATATTCTACAACCCCATTACCACATTGACATCTATTGCATAAAAAGTTTTACCACAAAAAATAATCATTCTTTTTACCCAAATTCAGGTGAGAGATATCATTTCTTTTCTCATTTAGAGCCATTGTTCTTCGAGCTTAAAGGGATAGTTCCACTGATGTTTAAAACTAGCTGCATTATTCGATGACAGTCATTTAAAGAGATTTGATGTACAATGCTCCATTGTGGAGAAACTTTAGAACAGGTTCATTCACTGTGGTGGTGATAGGAACCAGACGTCTTAACAGTTTCACTCTTCTAAAAACTCTTCTAAACCCACACAGGAAAGTATCACATAAAATAGTTACCGCTATGTTTCATGATGCCTGATGTTTTGTGGTTGAATTTTTTTCAATTCTATTGATGGTGGAGAGGTACATGCAAGGCACCGCAAGGCAAAATAGTCCCCAAACAACATTTTTCCCCCTTGATTTACCACTATTTTATATATTATCGTTGTGGACTTTATGATCTCTCTTTATGATCAACTATCACTACCACTGCAAAGAATTTTTTTTTCCACCTAAACTCTATCTGCCCCTGTAGTCTGTGTAGCATATAGTCGACAAGACAGACAATAATGTAGACACAATTCTCTGTACAAAAACGTAACCTAAAAAACTCATAGTATAAGTCAAAGGGCAGAATCAGGTTGGGAAACAAGGTCGGTACTTCTATGATGACATATTTATATTTGACCTGTGCTGCTTATGTTTTAGTCACATGACCACTAGCCAAACTGAGACGCTGTTAGGGGGTAGCCAGACAGGACGCTAATGGTGACTGTATATATGATTGGGTGTCTGGACAGGACACACACACACACACACACACCCGCACACACACAGCCTGGCCTGGAAATAGCTCGACCAGGCTGGAATGCTCTAGGGAATGCATAGGGGGTGAATTCCATGGCCAAAGAGCCAGAGAGGGAATAGTAGAGGCACTGGGTGGGAGGCCTAGGGAAGACAGAGCAGAGTGGCTTGTGATCGATCAATCACTCTGGATCATTAAGAACATCCCTGATGTGGTCAGTTGGCTGACAGCTTTGACTTAGTGGGGTCCGAGTCCAGGCTGCGGGCTGTCTGCACCTTGTTGCTGACTTGCTAGTCACCTCTCCCAAACCCCACTGCTGGCAGTGCTGGGGCTTTCTTCGCTCTGCAGAGCTTTGTGAAACTAGATCCCCATCGTCCATCTCCTGGCACCAGGCACAGACAGGCCTCCCATTAGAGAATCTGCCTGCGGATGACCTTTGGCAAGCTGACCCCGGGTTCCCCTTCTCACTCGTACCAAACGGGGATGAAAAAACACAGGGGTCGACCATATTCTACTCAGCCATCAGGAGCTACTCACCAATCAGCTACCATCACTTTACCTCCCTGGTCAAGAACGCCCACAGGGTTTCCACTGGCGCACAAATCACCATCTTATATCTCAGAAATAGTAACTACCAAGTAAAAGAAAATGGTTTTGGATCATTTGAACGGCCCATTTGTCATGGAATTTTCATTCAATGTACAGGGCAAGCAGTAAAAAAAAAATGCATATATGCACTTACATACACATGCACACACACACACTCACATGCAGAATAGGTGTGTCTTACAAAGATCTTCCAAGGAATGTTATATCAACTGTTTTCTCCAGCTAGTGAAACACATTCCCTTCATTCTCAATAATTAAAGCAGTAAATCAGCTCGAACAGTGGTGGGCAGACATGTGCGTGAACTATAACACCACTGATGGCTATGGACCGCTTCAAGTTTCAGAGAACACGCCACTGTAACTCGAGTTTGATCTGCATTACGGCCTGTTTCCATTTTATGCAGCCATTCCATATGTAGTGTATAGAACAGATTCCTGGCCTCACCCCAGGGCCTCTGGCGGTGCTGCCCAAAGGGCCCAGAGTCTCTGCCACAACAACGTGGCTGGGAGGACAACACCCTCAGCCCTGTTTGTTCAGCTGGGCTGGCTTTGTCAGTCAGTATCAAACTCCTTGTTCCTACCCCACCACTGTTATTCTTCACCTGTGTTTGATTTTTTTTCCGTTCATTCCATTTGTTGGTTCTTTGGCACTTTGTGAAGCATCAAAGTGAAAAAATCTTGCTCTCCATTGTTCCCTGACAGTAAAGAGGGCAAAAGGTTACCAGTTAAGGAGAAGTACATATTATCTGCGCTGTTGGGGTGGCTTTAGCTAAAATTAGCCTGGGCATAAAAAACATAAATGCTGAGGCTAGGAATTCTTGAGGTTACAGTGATTGGCTTGCTGGCTGCCGGCTGCTTAAAAATACACTAAAATGAATTTTTCTTAAGCATTTGGCATAAAAACCCACAGCAGTTAGTGGAGGACAGGTTAGATAAATCAACTAGCCATCACAAAAGTAATATTTGTTCTCATTTGGGCTAATAGTCAAACTGGGTGCCTCCCTACCAAGAGAAGTGTGTGTAACTGACCTGCAAAGATGCGTAAACGTTTGCGGCGTGGGGGCGGTCCAAGCCCTGAAACTCCAGTACACTCATCCTCATCATCACAGTCACCACTCTCTAGGCCCTCCTCATCTTCTACACCTTGCTTCTGTCGGTTGGGATCTCTTCTTGCAACGCTCCCTCCTGGACGAGCCTTCCATCGCTTCTCTGGTGATGTCACCATCCGCAACAACTGGAAAGAAATCAGTGGGGGCATGAACCTTAATGTCCAACTAGGCAACATATTTAAAGAAAGATCTACACTGTGATCTGCTTATGTGCCTATAAACCACCAGTGCTACTGAAAGACATAGTACACGTTATCAAGTCAGACATTCTATGTCTGAAGACCCATATTGGACAGATCTTATTAAGCTCTTCAAAGGGGTTAAAGTTAAATGATCATACTGCCATAGTGGTACTTTTCAGTTCTCTGCACAATGTATATTTGCTGGGTGAGAAAATTACTGTAATTTGCCTGCAGTTAGTCAGTGATGTGTAATTCGTTGACTGGAGCTGACTCTTCCAAGCATGTTGTGACACTGATGTTGTTGTTGGCACACAGAACATTTTGGACTGGTTCTATCGGTGTGATCTGATATGAGCAAGACAACACAACAGCTTGCGTGCTGTGAGATCATTATTGAATTTGGTTATGACTTAAATTACATTATAGTATAAACTGGCCACCTGTGTCGTGTCCAGAGTGAAACATAACATGTTTTTATGTATTTACACTGTCTTCATATGGACTTTAGAAGCTCTTATTTGTCACGTGCAGGTTTGTAATTATGAGTTTTAGCTTTGAAGCTAAAAATGTCATTTAAAAAAAATGTACCTTCATTTATTAAACAGTAACACACAGCTAAATGTTAACCAGTAATGAAGTTATTGGACATATGCAGAAGTAGTTTTAGTAAATAACACAAAATTAAACATAGTAACTGTCACTTGACTGAAAGCCTGTTGTCCATCATCTTAAAGAAATTTTGATCTAAAGACTTATTCTGAATTTGTTTTATAAGGGCATTTTTACACATGAAAGTTTAGACCAAAGTCCACGCCAAGCTTTATGTTTTTCTTACATTGAGTTGGGGTTAGTTTTGGTTTACATTGCAATTTTGCAAACACACTAAAGAACTTTGCAAGACATACCTTCATCCTGTCATTACAACCTATGTGGGCTGCCTATACTGATTGGTTTGTAGGCGGGAGGCCTTTTGTCAATGTGGTGGTAAACCTTTTATATTTGAAAAGAGAAAAAGAGATTAATTTCACTGCCACTATTATTTACAATACTTTTATCAAATAAGTTTTTTCAAGTTTATGCAGTTTTTTCAGAAGACTTTCTTCTGAACTCCTCGTCAACCCTAATCCTAATTAAGGTCTCCTTCTCTCTCCATGTGCTAAAAAGTTAATCTCTTTCAGTTCCTTAACTTCGATAACCTGCCAAAGCTTCCTGCAATTGGTCTGAAGGTCTGAACCATTAAAAAGAGTTTTCACACTGTTAACAAACCAAACCACGGTGCAGTTTGATCCGGAACAAGGACGTTTTTTTGGTTGGTCAAAGAGTCAACTCAATACTTAGGCACAGTTATATGCAAAAACATTTAATTTCCTTTTTTTAAACTTTCATTTAGTACAAAATATTCATTTTTAAGGAGACATTTTTAGAAGATTAGACAGATGCTTTTAAGCAGATTGAATAGATCCATTTGCGTGAGGAAGAGGAGAGTCCAGAGAAAATAAAAAAACTATAAAATAAAAAATAGAGAAAATAAGTGAAAATCATTAGAGTGGAGATCTAATTACTAAACTTAAAATATTTAAGTTCTAGCTATTAAACATAAGTGTAGGGTACAAACTCAAAAGTGCTGTGTAATTATTTTGAGTGAAACAATAGTAAACAATCAGACAGCGGCAGCTAAAATATATTAAAATGTCTAACAGGTTATAGCTATTAAGCTGATTAATATAGAAACATAGAAAAAAACAGAAACAGTAAAACATACAAAAGTAAAAACTGAATTAGTATTTGAAAAGAATTACTGTAATGTCACACATTTAATCAGGAAAGTAAGAGAGCAGAACTTTCATTCAACAGCATAAAACCACTTGAACACATCTTAGAGTCTACTACCAAGAAATGAAACTGAATCTGGTTCCTACTATAAGTCTCTGATTTACCAAAAGGTCTTTTTCTTGTTTATTTTCCTGAGCGACATTACAGTGAAATGTAATTATCCAACTATAATATGTTTTACTAGCTGTTGGATCAGCTTAATACCTAGAATCTCTAACACCTTTCGGTGTATTTTATTTACCCAGCACTTTGAAATCTGAACTGCAAACTTAGCCAGGTCATAATTAAAACCTGTGAAGCATTTCAGTAAAATATAGCTAAAATATCTTAGTATATTTTAAAATAACTTATCACTCATTATTCATTCAACATTTGAGCAGCTTATCCTTAACCAGGGTCAGGTGGGGTTCAAGAGCCTATCCAAGCAGCAATAGGGCGTGAGGCAGAGTTACACCATTGACAGGTCACCAGTCCACTGCAGGGCAGCTAACCATCATTGTTTCCAAAATAGCTGTCTAGTACTTTGGAGCAACAGTTTGGAATTGTGGAATATTCTTACCTGGCTCATACCTAGAATGTATAACAATAAAAGGTATTGCCACATTAACTATGCACAACCACTGAAGAACTCTAGAAGATGAAATGTTTAATGTTGCAGCTCAGACACAAATGACTTACAACCCCAAATCAGAAAAAGTTGGGACAGGGTGGAAAATGTGAATAAAAAAATAAAGCAGTAATTCACAAAT
>JBBJLS010000032.1:2719261-2734084 GCA_037577275.1 Bryconaethiops microstoma | reverse complement strand
AGAGAGAAAGAGAGAGAGACAGAGAGAGAGAGAGAGAGAGAGAAAGAGAGAGAGACAAACAGGACTGGAGTGTGTCACATACAGCTCAACACAGCCGGAGACAGAAAAGAAAAAAGAGGTCCACAGAGAAGGCAGAAAGAAGAGACAGCAAAAAGAAAAGAAAGAAAACATAAGAGGGGGGGATATAAAAGGAGAGAGTAAGAGAGAAAGAGTGGCAGCAGAGGACAGCTTAAGAAATCCTAAGGTAAAGATGAAAAGAGAGTAAAAAGAAACAGAGTCAGGGAGGGGAAAGGGTAGGACAGGGAAAAACACAAAAATGTAGAGAATAAGGGACAGATGTAGTCCTACAGACGGACTGGCTCTGAGCTGCATTGCACGGGCTCTTTATGTTATTCTTCCCATTATCCCATCTGAATCAACACAGACATGTGTTTAATAACCAGCTGCGTGTTTTTAAAAATCCTATTAGAGGGCTCATTTAATATAAAACCTAATTGTCCGCAACAAACCATTCACTCCCTAGTCTGTGGAGTCCATTAAAAAAAAAAAACAGCCTGTAGTGACGCCGTGAAAACCAATGACCGACGAAATTAATAAAAGAAAAAAAGTCAGTTTAAATATCATAGTAAAGTATAAAAATATCATAAAAATATAGTTGTTAATGAGCCACCCTTACAGTTTCAGTGCACCCTAGCATGGATTCTACAGTTCTCTGGAACTGTACTGGATGGATGGAGCAGCATTCTACCAAAAGATATTCAGTTTTTTTTGTTTCAGTGATAGTGGAGAGCAAAATCTCCCATAGCTGTTCAAATGAGTTTAGGTCATAGCATATGATTTAAATAATTTTTATACTCACCAAATCATTCTGTGACCCCTCATGTCCTATGGATGGGGGCATTGTCATCTTGTATTGATTTGCAGTAACCCCTCTCTATCTGACCCTGTTTACACCTCATCATTTCTTTCGTTTTGAGTAGCAGGATTGTATTTCAATAGGGCTCGTCTAAATAAGTATGCTGGTGTAAATGCACCCAAAATGCATTTAAAACAGACTTAAATCACTCAACACTCAGACCACTTCAGGTTGTCTTTTAACCTGATGTCAAAGCGGTGTCAACACATCCGTCTCAGAAAGTAACATTTGACAGTCAATCTTAAATCACTTAACTCAATTACAGCTTCAAGTGTTATTCAAGCTCCATGTAAGCAAATCTGTAAATTTTACAGCTTCTCCTAATATATCCATATGTTGCAGTTTTGCACCGTTGCTTTTTTATTGTTTCTGCTGTGACCATTTTAATAAAAATAAGTAACCATGTTGTGACCATAATAAAAAAAACGTTTCTTTCTATGTTTTATTAAGTGCACTGGTTTTTGAGAATCGTTTAGTTTCCGCAGGACATTCCATCAAACTGCGACACACCTAATATGAACACTTAATACTTCCTCACCTCTCCAGCCCTGCACACGGTAAACACGTCTCGCACTTCCAGTGAAAAGCTGCGGAATCAAAGGCCAATCAGATAATTTGCAGTATTTTGACACTACCTGCAGTGCTCAGCATGAGCGAGGCGGCTCCCTGCAGTAACTCTACACTCTGGGATTTCCCACAGATGGCCTCGATGATGGCAGAGACGGGAAAACATGTTAGCAAAATATTGAAATCTAATTTGACAATTAATGTAACTGAAACTATATTCCAGCACAAGAGTGAATGCAGCACGTACGCATATAATCACACAGCACTGTCTTTCTCTCTTTTGTCTCTAGAATGCCTGAAGCAGCACACACACACACACAGACACACACACACACAGTGTATGTAATGCCCTAGGAGAAATCATCTGAAAACTAATTATTTAAGTCATGCTGTACAAAAGAATAACATGTCGGCAGCTATTAGCGCCATTAGGTCATCATACAATTACTGGGCATGTTTGTTTTTACTTTCTAACAGTAATTAGAAACCTTATTATCAATATATAATGCTTAATATAAGTTAACACAAGCAAAAATAAAAAAAATAACACTGTTGCAGAGATAAATGTATTTAAATACTGAGAGTAAATGTTGCTTAAAGAGACTCTGACTCTGGATGTGTAGGATGGACCACCCTCTCCCCAACACTCAACACAATTCTAGCGAATGTAGGTCTCTGTTAGCTGATGTAACAGTATCCAACACTGATTTTTCAATGTGTCCTCAAAAGTCTTTTGTCCCATACACAAGTGATCGCCACTGCAGAGTTTAAGCAGTGTCACTGTCAAAAAAAACAGGAAAGGAGGATATGCCTAGAGCAATTTACTAGTGTGGATTCAAGATTTTTTTTTCACTCTGAAAAAGCCTGAACACTGCAATTCAAATGTTTAGAATCAGTGTTTTCAATAAAATCAAATAAATGTGGTTTCAGTTGAGTGTATAGAATGATTCTATTCTGCCAGTCCTGTACAACTTAACGGCCTTCAAACAATTAGTAGGAATTAATACAAAGCATTTAGATGTTTAAGATGTTTAGAATAATGAACAGTGCTATAGATTCTAAAATGACCCACAGGATTGCAATATAAGATTTATTTTATTTTTGAATCTGTATTTAGTTTTTACATTTAATTATTACTGTATGTAAATGTATTTAAAAGAATGTTGTTGTTTTTTTAAAAGATTAATGTTGATTCCAAACTTTTAAACAGTAAGTGTAATCCTACTGCATTTAAATAAAAGTGAGCAAGTACAATCATTGGCTTAGCAAAAACTAAAAAAAATATTTTTAGCAAAAAAGAGGTTAATTTATGTTTTCTCTTATTCAAATACACACATTATTTTAAAGATTCTTAGACATTCTACATCTTTATGTAGTACATGGACAGATCTTACGCTTGTTCTTATTGTACTGATTTTCTTCACAGCGATTCCCCAAAGTACTCATACATTTGTAGCTCAGATTCAGAACTCCATCAGAACATTTGCCTTGTTAAAACCCACCCAGAACTAATGTGTTTTTAGTGTCTTCACAATTCAAATTAGCCAGCTTGCATGTGACTTTATTTAAATGGCAAGTTGTAGTAAATGACAGCTGCAATCACTAAAGTTTTGCATGTGCTGCAGGTTTAATGCGCTTCTTAGGAAATCCGGCCTTTAGTGTTCTCCTCCCAGCACACTGATGTGTCCAATGACACTGCATTAGTAGCAGCATAAAAAATGTGGTCTTCATTGTATAATGGGAGAGTAAGCTAGTATGCAGAACTAGTCAGAACTCAATGGAATATATTAAACAAGACGACGGACAAAAACGTATTTCAATTGAGAACAAATGACCTCAAATGGTTTGACTAAACGGCACTTATCAGAGTTTAAAAATGTGGAAAAACTGTGGTTTTTTGATCCAGATCTTAAAAGGTCAGCAAGAGGCCGCCTGCTTCTGAACATGGGTAGCATGTGATGATATGTTTGTCCATGGAAAAATTCTGAAAAGGTCTCGCTTTCAGTTTTTCATTGCGGACTGTTGACTGCAGCCTTACTGGCTGGAGTAGTATGTAAGTAAGACACTGTGCGAGCAAGCCTCAGCACTAACAAAAGAAAGAGAACCGTCTTTGAATAAAATGCGTCAGAAAAATCCTTTGAAGTTCAACATAATGGCTGACAGCTCACCCACATAACACCTCTATGAAAAAAAAAAACACACACACACTGACTATTGGCCATGGAAGATTATGTCTACGAGCATTTCTCTATAGTTTTGGGCCACCATTAAACAACCAATAATTAGTTTCATATGAACTATCTACTCATGCTTTCCAACTGCAAATCCCATGGATAATTTTAGCACCACCAGCTCATACTGAAGGGGAACAACAATGGAGACAAAGTCAAATTTGGACATGCAGATAAGAACACACATCCTTTGAGCACTCGCCAACATGGAACTGTATTGGAACTGTCGTTTTCTCCCTTCAGTTTATAGAGGCAAGTTCATTTTAAACTTGGCCCGACTCAGGCATTACATCAGCCATTTTGAGCGTGAGAAAGCAGATTCCAAAGAGCAGAGGGAGGCTAAAGTTTACTCTTTGCTCTGTGTTAGCACGGTCCCTGCTGTTGTGGTGTCAGGAGAGGCGTTAATCTAAAGCCAACAGTTCTGCACATCTCCGCCGCTGAGCTCGAAACCACAGCCATGGGAGAGAGGCTAGTCACGCTAGGTCACAAAACACTCAAATGTTAAAAGAAAAAAAAAAGTTAACATTCCATAAAACTGACTCGGTCCACACCCTGGAATGTTTTTATAGTAGAGGACACAAAATGATGGAAAACACTTAGGAAATGTAGCATAGAGAAATGTAGCATCACAGTTGGAAGAACTATAAGCCCTAAACACATTAAGCCTCAGAAGCTGAGGGGATCTACTTTTGGCCTTACAGTCACACTCCACTGGGGAAAGCTATCTCTATCTCTCTTCCATCTCTCCTGAAGGCCAAGCATAGCTGTTAGCTGCAGAAAACGAAACATTGAATAAACAAATCTTGTTGCTCATTTTTTCCCTTTTATGTACTATTTTAAACACAGTTTGAAAACACTAACAGACATTTACATTAGGGTGGCACAGTGCAGTTGGAAATATATTGGTGCAGACAGATAAAAAAAAAAAAAGATTTGACCGCTATTTCAAACTGACATTTGATGATAATTTGGCAGAGCAGAACATTTAGGTGGTGCTGCGCAGCTGTGCTATATGTCTGAATTTGTGCTATTAATGGTATTTTACACTTGTCTGTAATTATAATCCATGTAAAAACAATCCCAGTTTCTACTGTTTAGCTAATTATTGGGACAGTAACAATACACAGTAACATGTGGTATCATGTAGAAGACTTTGGATTCAACATGGGCATCGAGCTCTGCATTCAGCAAACAACAGCTACTAGCAGGAATCGTGTTCGCTTTGGGCTAGTGCGTGCGCATGTAGCCAGAGCGTTACTTTGCAATTAGCTTGCAGTTAGCACATTAGCTCAAGGCTAAGGCTTTGGCTTGCCTTTAGAGTATTAACTGAAAGTGAAAGAGTTAGTTCATAGTTAGCACATAAGCTCAGGGCTGAAAAATTAGCCTGCAGTTTTTCCCATTAGCACAGGGATCAGGTGTTAGCGCTCGGTTAGCACTTTAGCTTAGCATTTGAGATTTCTTAAATTAGCAATGGAATGGAGAAATGTGCTGTTTTGTTCCTCCAGTCATACTCAACCATGGCAAGGTATTTTCCAGTCACTAGGCAGTAGTCAGACTTGATGTTAGCTGAAAACAATGTATGAGCCTCTAGCTTCTGAAACAGTCTTTACAAAAAAAAACAAAAAAACACAATCAAGGCTTCAACCTCAAACATCAGCAGGTCATTCAGCTCTACTCTAGGTATGTAGCGTTTGTGTGGCTGAGCGCTGTTGTAACTTGTCTCATTTGGCTCAGTTTGTGAGGCTTGTGCAGTCTTCCTCATTCACATGCGCTGATTGCTGATTTGCTTGTTGATGTTAATGAAAACCACAGAAAACTAGTCACCCGTCAATACCCACGCACAAACAATTACCTACCTAATAACCTGCATCTCTGTGCTTTACACACAGGCATACAGACCATCCCTTTTGAGTGTGTTGACTATGTTGTTTTGTGCTGATAGGGGTGGCGGATGTGTATGTCTACTCTGAAAAGACAACTCAGTGTTCTCCAGTGTTCCGTGATACACTCAGCGACCAATATGAGTGATTCCTAGCTCACCCGCGCACACACACACCGCTCTCACTACCTTAATACAGCTGAGCCATCATGTGATGCTGTGACCATGCGTGTGTATGATAGGCCTCTGGTAAGGCCTGATGTTACTGTTGTCAGTAAACCTCTTAACTTTACATTGCTGGAACATATACTATTCAAACTGCATAAAGTTAAGTAATATTTCAGAGATTTTCCTGAAAATGACAGTGATGATAAGTGTGTTCTGTGTGCACAGTGATTTAGCGTTCATTCCTAGTTCTTGAAACAACAGCTGGCCAACCATGAGTGCAGACAAGATCAGAGAGGAGAGAATGTTCTCAAGCCTTTCGAGTTTGGCTAAGTCTGCTGTCTGCTGCACACAGAGCTGTGAAAGGGAAAGAGAGAGAGGAAGCCTGCTCGAATGAGGTAATGCAGTGCAGTAATTGAGAAAATGATGGCTCGTCCCAGGGGAGGAGTGACCTCCCCAGACCCCCTGAACTCCCCCACAGCCCGCGGCCTGGGGCGGCCAAACCTCCCTTTCTGATCTCCCTCTATGGCCTGTTCAAACAAGAGCACCACGTTAATCCACTCAGACAACCCTGAAGAGCAACAGGCCACAGTGGGCTACACACACACACACACACTCCCATTTCTAAACACACACACACACATACTCCACATACATACACACATACACACACTCTCGCACACTTAAATCCAAACATTCTTAAATGCACACGCACACATACACATACATGCAAGTCACTGCATACTTATATGCACACATGCATTTAAACATACACTTGCTTCTGCGCTCACATAGTTAAACACTGACTAAAAGCAGTAAAGAATGTTTATATACAGTCATCCTCTTTCAAACACTTTCTCACACACACACACACACACACACTTAAACATTTAAACACACCCTTACATACTTAAACACAAACATACTTACATGCGTGCACAGACACAAACACACACACGGAAGAGCAGCAGTTGGCAGACACAAAAGGAAGCTGAACTATGGCTCTGCATACACAGATTTTCATCAGCACATAACTTTAGCTCCGAGCTAACGCTCTCACACACACACACACACACACACACACACACACACACACACACACACACACACAGCCAGTGCAGCTGAGCAGGACAGATTCCTCACAGCCCCTCAGAAGAGCTTTTAATCCACAGAGTGAAGAAGACACATTAAAAATTAGTCCACAGTAACAAAAAACACAACCACACACACCGAGAAAGAGGACACACATGATCTGATGTTTTATGAATGTGTTCCTATGCGTGTGCTGGTGTGTGCCAAAACTTCAGAGTTTCTGGTTAGGGCCATAGTCACTGTCAGCAAAGACCCTGTAACTACATTTGAACAACAGACATTGTTGGAAGATATCATGATGCAGAGACCCAGAAATCCTTTAAATGTACAGAACAGCTTTAGTCTCTCCTCTAAAATTACTACACCTAAAAAATGTGGGTTTTTTTAAACATTAAAAATGCGTGCATTGGGGCTCCACAGACAGTGATTCAGCTCTTACTGCTAGCTCTTAAAACAACAGCTGGCCAACCATGACTGCAGACGAGATCAGGGTATGACAAAAGCTTGAGGATGCTTAGTCTTTTGAAATTTTACTTTTCACTTTTCAAGTAAGACAAATTACCTGAAAACGTAAATGCATGCAAACATAAAACAGCATGGATACACTGCAAACATATTGTTTTAAATATTATTAAAAACACACATTGATAGTCTCTTCTCCCCAATGTGCATCAGACACCTGAAACGGTTAATTGCTGATAAGTGATAGCATCATAACAAGAGAAAAATGCCCACAAATACACCACTAGAAATACATACAAATACTATGTGGTAGGTTTGCTCAACCACCCACCAACCATGCATTCACAAACACATAAGTACAAGGAGATGTTTCACCCAGCTGTTGTATGGCGGAGAGACCTAATGCAGAACTTTGCTTTGTCTATAGCACAGGCCTGTTTTAAAGGTACCAGCAGCCCCTATAGTGGAGTTCCTTCTGCTAAAGCATTTCTGCACACCCCAAATTATGTTCATGTGCAGGTGTGTGTGTGTGTGTGTGTGTGTGTGTGTGTGTACGCGCACATCCATTTGTGAGCTCTAAGATAATGCATGTTTTTTTATTAGGGCCATCATGATTATAAACTTAATTACTCACTTAAAAGTCCTACATGTCTCTTGTTTCTCTTTCTCAGGTTTTTTAAGAACTTAAAAGTTTTTTTTTCGATTCAAGTATTTTGTAATCTCCCTCAGTTACTTGATTAATTGACAAAATAATCTTTAAATTATGCTCTTACTAATATAATCATTAGTAAAATCCTTATGTTCGACATGAAGTGAGGGTAGTTTGTGCAGACTCGCACTCTCAGAGCCAAAACTCACCTGGTTGATGTGTTTGAGTTTATCGATAATCTGGCTGATGACTGGCTCGGGGGGCTTGTGTTTGGTCTCTGAACCATGAGGGTGGGCCCTCTTCTGTACTGGACCTTGAAACCTGTTCAAACACATCAAAGTCATCAGGCTATATAGGCACTTAACATCATACACTCTTTAAAAAAAAAAGGTTGCCTGGAAGGCAACTTCGGTTCCCCAAAGAATCAAACACATTGTTCTTAAACGAACCATTTTTGTAAATATGATTTGTGAGTTTGAGGAACGTTTTTAAAGTTCAAAGAAGACCACATAGGTTCCCTTAAATTGGAAAAGGCATATAAATAAATACAGTTAATATTTTGTGAAGCTTCTTTATACTTTGAAAATGTTATTCACTCTTACATACGCTGAAAAAGTGAATTTTAGTTGAATTTAATTTACTTAAAGTGCACATCTGCTTTTAAATCTGATTGTGGCCTGCAAGTCAGAATTGTAAACATGTGCTATATTGCCACCTAGTGGTTAAATAAATGACTCCAAGGAATTTTAGAATCTCATACATTGCCTTGGAATGTTAGCAGATGAATTCCTGTCCATAAACATAAACACACAACAACACATCTGTATGAACAAATGAAACCATTGAACTTTAAAAGAACACTTTCTAAGACAATTTCTCGATTCCTGAAGAGATTTCTAGGTCACATATAGCAAAACAGCACACACTCTACCAACGTACCCCACAGCCCCAGGGAAAAAGAGTTTAAATGCCTCCTTTCTAGCATGTCTATCCACTTGAAAGCAGCCAAACTGGGTCAGATATACAGAGAAATATCTTAACGTCTCTGGAACATAGATAGGATACTCTTGAAATATCTGAGTGTGTGTGTGTGTGTTTGTGTTTAAGACATGCACCAGGCTTTCCCTTCTCCCACAGGACCAATTGGGCTCATGTTCCAGTAGATTACTCCCTATTAAAATGTAATTAGTGTTGATGCACAGAGGCACGGTAGGACAAGCACCAAGGGAGGCAGAAGCAGTGAGAGTGACACTGCCACACAAACCACACATGCTCACAATGCATGCTCTAACATTACATTGTCGACCAGAAGAATTCAGCCAATGACACATCAGCTATGTTTACACGTAAAGAATATCCTTAAATAATAGAGTAGCCATCAGACTGCTCTCTAAACCAATGACATAAAGTCACTTAAAAACCAGTCAACAAACCCATGGAAGAGGGATATTTGTGTGTGTTTACTGCTTTGGCGACAGGATAGCTATTCTCTGATTCGTAGAAGGGAACTCCCAGGGCCTTGATGGCCTTATAGAAGAGGCCTAAAGATTTTTGAGAAAAAAAGAAACAGTTTTCTTATTTCAGGTTTGAGTTTTGGTTGAGAACAAGCATTATTAAATTCTTGAATATGGAAAATTATCAGGTTTTTTTCTTTCCTTTGTATCTGGGTAGATATAGTTTCACAAGCTTTCCCATTGGTTTGGCCTCCACAAAGCAAACTCTACCATGTCAAATTCCACAAGATTTCTCCTGACGTACTTTCAAACCAGGAGGTAACCCAGGGTTAGAATCAGGGGTGGGTTACACGATCTGGGAATCGTACTACCAGGTGATAGGTAGCTGATTTGTAGACAGTCTACTTGGCTACAGGACATCATCTGATCTACACATATTGGGTATCATTCTTCATCTGGCACATTAAACATGCCGCCTCCGTAACATGTTTTACAAACTGTGGAAAGGGATTATGACTTGACCTGAAAAAATATTTCTTTTTTTTGCTTTAATCCCTGTAGGGAGAGTGGCGAGGAAGGAGAGGAGGAAGACTGGGTAGGAAGGAGAGCGAAGGAGATAGAAGCGGTAAGGTAATGAAATGATTACAGAATCTTCCAAATTATGATTCTGAACAAAAAAAAATACAAAAATAAAGCAAGCATTGGGAATCTATTACTTAAAGTATTTGATTTAATAGTGCACCATTATTATTTAAGACTAGACAGAAAGGAGAAAGGAGTGGAAAGAAAAGGAGACAGAGCAGAAACAAATTAGGAAGGAAAAAGAGGAAGAATTATGAAGAATTCTGTGGAAAGGGAAAGGAAAGAAAGACAAGTAAAGAAAAGAAGATTCACTCATAATGGTAGGCTAACATACGATTGTCTTACAGAGCTTACAAAGTAACTTACTTAGTGCCTAGTTTATCAACCGTTCAATCATCGTGGTATATTACAGTACAACAGTCACCATTTATTTCACAAATAAAACGTCGATGATATATTGACCACTTGAAATGTCATTTCAGAAATCTGGTTTTCATTTCAGAAATCTGTTCACCATGTCAGCAGCTCTATGCCAGAAATCACTATAGCAATGCTACATTTAAGGTTAAGTGTATGTTAATGTTTCCTTTTCAAGCTTTATATATGACGTGGAAGGACTCTAAAGCATCTGATGTCTACGTTTAAAAACGTTCACGTGCAATGCTACTACAGTCCCGTAGGAATGCTAGCAGAAATGTGTCTTGCCTTAGAGGTGTTTTTTTTCTGTTTTCAGCCTGTTTTAATATTTATAGTCTCAACTGAAGGCCATGCTCTAATAATCACAGTCCATCACTGCTATCTGGTTATGTTTGCACATAACTGTATACATGTGCAGAATACCCTAATTATTAGGCTAACATTCAGGTGTCTTTATTTCAGTAAATACACAAGAATAACTGGTCTAAGATTACAAACTGTTTACACATTTGAAGAATCTACAGTTTTTGAGACAATCCTAGATCCTAGATCATCAGCCACAGATGAAACTTTCATCATAATCAAACTCATTGATATAATATAGATGAATAGGATTCAATAAAATCACATGTGCAGAAATGAAGAGATGATCAGAGGGTGAGGCAAAAATTTGAGATCACAGTCCATTCTTAGCAATGACATAACCCTGAACACTTGCCATCAAGTCATTTTTCATTGCCTCATCGCCTCCTTCATTTAGCCAAATTACATGCCCATGCTTATTTTTTTTTTTTCCATATTAGTCCGGATGGCAGCCCACCTTCCGCTTATAATGATCACATTCATAATACAGACATCAGCTCTATTACAGGAGAGGTGATGTGAAAATCTGGGCAGAGGAGATGAGAGAAATAGCACACACACCTGCACTGGGTTCTATTAGGCAATGCAGAGCTCTTAATCTGGGCCTGAAACCTGAAGCTTAAAACGTATAGAATCAAAGCAGTGGCTTTTTAAAAAAATAATTCCATTAAGTAAACATGACTAATCCCGACAAAGTATCAGAATGTGTCATGTTATATAGTTATAAGTTCTGACCCCTTAAAATTTATCTCAACAATTTACAAAGATATTCCTTGACCTACAAACTGTGCCAACTTTCCATCCTGATTGGATGAACTGTCTATCAAACTGTCTTTCCAGCAGCACTGCTGGGGGGTGTGAGTTCCTCAGTGTAGGACGCCACAAACACAAACACACATTTTACTACCATGTTAGTATCACTGCTGTGCCGAGAACGATACTCAAATAATCATATAATACACGTCCACTGGAGGCCCACGGTAAAGGAGGAGCAAGCAAATGATGCTGAGAAACAGATTGTCAGCTATTATAAACTCCAGAGTGCACCTGTATGGAAGGGGAGCTGATAAAATGTACAAAGCGTGTAGATAGGTAGGTGTACCTAATGAAGTGGTTGGATTGCCATACTTATATAAACACCCATAAAATAATGTCATTTGACTCTTTCTTTTAGCATGTGGTCCAAAAGGTTTACTTTTTAAAATAGATTTCATGTATTTCAATGAAGTACAGAATCCTGTTTAGAATGTTTACAGAGTCTTGACTGCCCTGTTATTTTGATTCAGATTTGACAGAGAGTGATGACAGACCCCTATCCCTTGAAGAATGAGGACAGGACCATCATCACATTTGCAGACTCATGCTGTACATCATTTGAAACAAACGACTTCCTTGTAGATACAGTATTAGTAGTAGTCCTTATTAGCTTATGAGGACTATAATAACCACAATAATAATCATTTGAAATATTTTTTGTAAACTATTTGCAGTGTGTTCATTTTGGTTTGTTTTGTTTGTTTGTTTTTTTTGCAGTAACCTGATGATATAAAGTGACTAATTGTTGAAGTCAGGGTCTATAGTGTGTTTGTAAGGCAGGTGTGAGTGACATCTGCTGACATGTTGGGGCACTGAGGGATTCAGAGTGTTCAGGCTGTCCATTGACACTACTGGCAGAGTCTGACTGTCATGACAGATGGATGGGATCGTCTTGTCAGAACAAATACTGTGGCAGGGACACACACTGATAGTGCAGACTGTTTCTGGGCTCCTGATCTCCACATGAAGATGATGAAGCCTGAAACCGAGATGTTGATAGGCTGCTATATAGATCATTCATATGTAAAACCTTGTTGTACTTTAACTTGTGCATTGGTCTGCTTACAGTCACCCATGCAGTGTTCCACAATGGACCTTGTTAAGGATGTTATTATATTACAAGTCCAGCTCTTTCCTCGAAACAATTATTGGAGTCATAAGCCATCATTTAAGTGGTTCCTCCCACAGACTCAAACTTCTGGAATAATGCGCTCTGCCGGAGAATGTGAGCATTGTGGATGGAATTAGACCACCTTGCTACTGAGTAAAATATCTTAGAATTGGCAGCAAAAGCTCTTTGTAATCAAAGAATGAACCCCCCGCTTCTGTTTACATACGGATACTCAGCTCTGTGTTATTAAAGACATCCTTGGGATTACTTTGATCTCTCATTACTAGCTCTCTCGTCTAAAAAAGATTACTCATTGTAAACATGGTGGACCGCATGGTAAACGATTAAAGTGGTTACCATTTCAATAAATCTAAAATGAGCCCTGGCTCTGTATGAATTCTAAGCCCATTTGCATTTATTATTGAAATCATTCCAGTAGTGCAGGTGTGATTCTTTTCTTTAGAAAATAATGAAGTTTTGTAGTCTTGATTAATACAGTATTGCATGGATTAACACAATCAGCTCAGTGGAATGAGGCTTTGTTGAACGTCGGTAATTACAGTCATTGCACATTACAGTTGTGGAGTGCAATGAAAAAGCAATACCAAAATAAATACAAAGCGATACAAAGAAGAATCATGTGCTTTTGGTAAACAGATGTAAAAGTGTAGGCAGCCTTTGCAATCAAGCAGAAAAAACTATATTCTGCTTCCAGTGAGCAGACATCCCTGCTGAGCTGAAGGTGTTTGTATGCTAAAATTGAAATGACCTGATGTACCGCCAGCAAGCCAAATATACATGTATATACAGATCTGTGATAAGTAATTATGTGCATACTTTGTAAGTATATGGCCTTAAGCTGCCAACATTTGTAGTGTCAATTTAATTTTTTTTTGTTTTTTTTATGCATCTCTGGTAGTAAAATTCAGCAGGAAAATAGAGACTTCCTGGTCTGATCTAATCTTTTCAAATCAGCTCTAAGCCACTTTTACATGTAGTCCTAGCTCAGATATGCATTCAGTCCTGCCATGTGACATTAATGAGAACAGTCAGATTCAAATTTGTTACTTGCTCCAAAAATGAAACAGCTGAAAGCTGTTTAGAACTATGTATTATTGCGATGGGTTTTGCTGCTACTCAAATGGTTTTCTACTCCTTACACAATGCGTACAGGTAATTTATAGGCCATTAAAATTGAGGCTTCTGCACCTATATTCATTATGTGTCTAACAAAGAGCCATTTGGGAATCAGACTGCAGGCCAGGTTCCTACTGGGCATGCAGTGTAATGTGACTGAAAGTAAGAAACCGTTTGGGATTCAGCCTTTGACATTCATGAGGCACATTGTTTGTGTAATTCTTGTGACGTAACTGTTAATTTACACCATCTACTGATACACATACCCATAAAAATGTGAGCCTATGTTCACAGAAAGACCGGATCTGGACAAAGATCTGAATAAGGCTGTGCAATAAGGCTTGTAATATGAACATATCCATAGATTCCATAGTCTAATCATCATGTTCTCAATATAATCTTGCACCGTCTGATGCGTTTCCTTCCCCTTACAGAAATGTCAGTGTTTTTATGGAACACTGAGTGTTGAGAGTAAACTTATACCCTGTCCTGACGCTCTGGCCCATTTCTATCTCTGGTCATAATTATCTCCAGAGGGTGTGAGTGGCCTCTGCCACCACTCTGACTGTCCCCCGAGGCTAACTGCTGTGGCTGGGCTGTTGGGCCGGTGTCCTCTCCTCACCGCCGCACTGCGAATATGGAACACCTGAACGAGCAGCTCCACCAAATACTGCTGACGCGCAGAGTCAAACACAATAGTGACATACAGGCTGTGTGCTTTGATGCTGGCCATAGCAGAATGAGTACACAATCACACTCCAAAACCAATCACACTCTAGACTTTAAAGCTTTAAAGTTGGCACTAATGGCAATAAAAACTGCTGCTGAATTCTAATCTACACAGAAGTATACAATGGGGGTATAGTATAATATATATAGTATAATATATATTATATATGTATAATATGGGGTGGTGGTGGCCTAGTGGGTAGGATACTTGCCTCTGGATCAAGAGGTCATGGGTTCGAATCCTACCTTCAGC
>JBBJLS010000032.1:2706266-2718686 GCA_037577275.1 Bryconaethiops microstoma | reverse complement strand
GAGAGAGAGTAAGAGAGAGAGAGAGAGAGAGAGAGAGAGAGAGAGAGAGAGATTTAAATTCAGCGCGGCAGAACCGACAGATTGCCAGTCTGCCCCTGTATACATTTTTGTTAAGTGTAATGTATTAAGCTGAATTTTAAATTTAATTCAAGTGTTTCGAATTTAGTCATTTTTTTCTTTAAATCTCTCTCTCTCTCTGTCTCTCTTTATATCTCCCTCTCGCTCTGGTGGCCTAGTGGGTAGGAAACTTGCCTCTGGATCAAGAGGTCATGGGTTCGAATCCTACCTTCAGCACCACCACTGGGTTCCTGAGCAGGACCCTTAACCTCCAGTTGCTCCAGGGAGACTGTCCCCTGTAGCTAGGAAGTCGCTTTGGATAAAATGGAAGTCGCTTTGGATAAAAGCGTCTGCTAAATACCATAAATGTAAATGTAAATACACAAGTAAACACACAACAACAATATAATCTTCATGGTGGAAGGACACATGCTGTGAGCACACATCTACAACTCAGCAAGACGAGATCCTGCTTTACTTAAAGCTCTTATATTAATGTCACTGATGCATAAATGGCCTGCATAAACCTGGTTCATATTGAAAACGGGACAAAGTTATGACACAGTGAGGCACAAGGCAAAGAGAAATATTGCAAACTCCAAATTGGGTTCCATAGGGCACATGGAGAGCCAGGCAGAGGCGGCGAAATGCGATCGAAGGAGCAATTAAGCAAGCTGAGGGAAGCAACAGCGCCACTGACATTAATAACCCTTCACGCAGACCGAGCCCAGATTTACACCCAGACGCCTGTCAAGCGGTGGCTGGAGTGTGCCGAGCTCATCACTTCTGGACAAACACAACCTTCAACTCACCTAGCTCCAGCTCGCTCTCTGCCTCAGGCAGACACAGCATGTCTTCATTTAACAGCTTCTAATATAAACAGTATCTTGGCATTGGATAACAGACTGTAAAATGCAATCTTCAGAATATTATGGCACAAAAATATTCTAGTAAATAAGGACAAACATAAAATGCTCTGCCCTACTCAACAACCACATCCATGTTAGATTCAGAAGGCCTGTGGCATATATGATGCGTGAGCGCATGTATCAGAAGTTAACATGGTATAAGCATTCGTGCATCATACATGACATAGGCCTTCTGAACGAAAAATTAGAGTGAAACTGAACACTTTCTTCACTGTGGCACTGCTGTTCTTTACTCACTTGTCTGTCATCTCCTGCCCATTCCAGCAGAGGGAACTGTTGAGTGCCGCCGGCTCTCGGTTGCAAAGAGCCTCTCCAAGACCACCATAGAAAAGACTGAAGCTCTTCAGACTCTGGATAAACTCTCTGAAAAGACGACCACAAAAAGGGAAGAGTCAAGAAAGTTGAATGTAACCCCCCCCCCCAAAAAAAAAAACAAAACAAAACAAAAAGCCCTAAGAACATTGGCAAAATGAGCTAAGCCAGTGCAAATTAACAAAAGGAAAGGAGAAGAGAAAACAAATGAAGAAAGAGTTGAAGGAGGGAGGAAAAAGAGGCCTTTGAAATCATATCAGCTTCATTTCATCTTGTTTCCTGTCAGAGTAAGTTGATTTTGTGGCGTTTTGATGGCTAATTGACATTGAGGCTCAGGCTGCACAGCCTGCTGCGTTGGCTCGGCCTCACTCATCTGTTCAGCAGCAAGAGGGAGAGTGGAAACACACAGGATGGAGGGGGCAGGAGGCGGCTCAATGTCACTGTCACGGCAGGAGACAAAGCCAGTGTTAATGAGCCTCTCTCTGTCACCATCGACCTACTCACACACAAATACACACACAGAAACCTACATACCCACTCACTTCCATAAACACAGTTCATACAGTCTCACACATACATGCACAAGTATGCATATGTACAAATGCAAACTGACATATCCATACCCTTACTACCTACCTACACATGCATGCATGTACATACATACATACAGACACACACACACACACACATACTTGATTTTTTTCATATAAAAAGTTCAGTGTAGTACGTAGCTATTGTTAAAGTATCAAAAAGTATCTTTCACTCCCCTGTTCATTTTAAACTCCATAAACAGCTTCTTTGTAATTCACAGTTTTTGTAATGTGACATAAAACAATGCATATACACTACATGTATGCACAAATTGAGACAAGAGGTTTAGTTCCTAGAGCAACAATATCTGCCTTTATTGGGCTTTTACAATTAGCCAGATTGTGATCGGCACCTTAACCTACTTCTAACCTTTATAACAAAACTGAAATCATTTAGCTCCTTACATTTTGTGGCATTCTTGTGCAAAACTATTTAATCCCACGATGACAAATATCAAAACGTCCTTGATGCAAGATCATTTCTTTGTTTTCCTTTTGGCTATTTGGTCTCCACAAGGTGACCTGAGGGATAACACAGGGCACATATACACAAACACTCCCACCCACACCGACTCAGTGGGTCCAGCCCAGGCAGCCTCACTCACGCCCTCATTAAGAGGAGAGCCTCATCTGAGCTGAAAGCGAGCCCTTTGGAAAGGTCAGTGAAGGTTAAGGGCAGAAGCAGAGGACAGCACTGACGGTAAAGCTGGCGATAGGGGGAGAGAGAGCGCTCCAAGTGTTTCTGGACTACTGTACCGGAGAACCATCTATTACAGCATGACAGTCAGCTCTCAAGGCTACCCTCCAAACAGCCAGCAGCAGATTGTTTGAGTTGTACAAATGGCACAAATGCACTTTGAGTGGGTCCAGTCATTATTGAGTCATTAGATGTTATATTGACTTACTGTCATTTTTTTCCCCACAAGTGTACTGGAACATGGCTGAGGAACAAAAAGAAGGCTCCACCAGCATAAAGTGCAGGAGCATTATGTATCCTTGAGGCATTTGTATCTCAAGTAGTCAAGCACATTGAATTGGGGGTGCGCATGCAATTATGAAATCATTCTAGCCAGTTAATCTGATTTTGGAAGGATGCGCCAAGGCAGGGACTGCTTGCATACGTAATAAACATACACTACCAAGTTACAATTTCAAAAACTTGAGCTAATAAGATAATAGAACATTGCTTAGGGTGGGATCACTGGTTTCCCCCAAGGTGGAATGGCAAGGTGAAGTGGGTGAGAGCATAACACCAGTACAACAATAACACCACTATAAACAGTATTACTGTTTAACACACTTAAACTCAGAGCTTGTTAATCAGACGATTAGTTGGATCAGGTACGTCGGGAGCTAGGAAGCTGTGCAGAGCAAGAGAAGCTGTAGGAACAGGGTTACTTTGTATTTGTTGCTCTGTGTATTTGTAGAAAGGGGTGCTTTTATAGCTCTGTAATATTATGGCTCGAAGGCAACTGTCACTAAGGTGTGTTCAGGGGAGGTGGTTTTATCCTTGAAGGACGGGGGTTGAGGCGAAAAAAGGGGGGGAAAGTAAAGCATAATACACCATGCCTCTATGCCAAGTGATTTCTGTGTTATGTTGTTCCAAAAATAAAATGTGAAAAAAAGGGTTGTTACTTTGAGTATTGAGAACATTTATGACTAAAGACTTCCATCCATCCATTTATCCATTACCTGCGTCGCCCCACCAAAGTCTGGTCGGGATCAGAGTAGCCAGATTGTGGAATGCGGGCACCTGGAGAGGGGTGTTCTGCTAGCGATGCCACAGCGCGAGCCGTACGTTGGGGTGTGTGTACACACACGCCACTCACCTGAAACAGAGGAGGAAGAGGAGAGTGTTTAAGGCTTTCATTCCTAGACAGAAGGCAGGTAGAATTCCAAGAGGGAAACCAATTAATGTGACAGAATGTCCCTGAAACTTTCTCCCTTATTCAGCTTAATTGCTCGGCTTTACGCCGCAGCCTTCTCCTCCCGGTTTGTTTATTTCAGGGACGGGGTGACAATGGGATTTACATAACAAAACGACTCAATTGTCGGGCTCGTCAGCCACTTGCACTGTGTTCTTTCAATAATCATAACCCTCTGCAGACCCGCCGCGATTAAAGCAGCCTCTTGTTCCTCTGTTCTCCCTGATAAATGCCATTGTTTTTATATGCAACGACATCATAATAATAAACAAGGAGACTCTCTCTGTGGCGGGAAGATAATGGAAGGCTTCCATTGTTTTCAGGTGCAATAAAAATGCAAATGCCCGTTAATGTTTGGCTTGTGGTCTAATGAATTGCCACTGGTTTAATTTCCCTGGGGGACTGGGTCTCGGGCCTAATTCTGCCGTGTAATGTTAGCAGCTAATTGTGCCCGGCTGGCCATAAGTGAATGTACATGGCCAGGTACACAGGCTCCAGAATACAGATGAGACTGAAATGAACACATCTTGACAGCAAGTGGGTGGTAGAACATACACCTACACACACTGCAAACACATATGCAGCAATAGTGAAAATCCAAAACATGCGGAACAGTGAGCAACTACACCCCTACAGTAATTTGCAGCACCCTTGGTCAAACGACTTTGAATTTCTGAGGGATAATCAGTACACATCCTGTACAGAGAACACACTTCTGCACATTAAGCCTTATTAAAGTACACAGGAACTGCACTAGCACTGAAATAATCAGTTATTTTCACCATTTTGATTACAAGATTATTTACACCGTTGACTGAGTAGGTGATTACATTTACATTCAGTTCTTCTGTAGTTTGCACCTTTGCCATTATTCTATTAATTTTGCTGTCAACAAACAAAAACAAGGCATAAAGGACTAGGCACAATAACACAGTTTCATCAAATTCAGTTCATTATCAAATAAAATCTATGCACAAAAACAAATGTGCTATTAATTTAAAAGGTTATAATCCGCACTTTTGACTAGGAGTGAAAATTTTTTTTGTTTTGCTGCTAAGACAGTTACTATTTACTGAATTTATAAAGGTGAGCAAAGCTCAAAATGGCACAATAAAACAGGAGCCGCACAAAGCTGTGTGTTACAGTGATGTTACCCTGCTTGACGTCATGCCTACTAGCGGTGGGCAACAACAAACTCTTAGGTACACCTATGCCTATGAAAATGTGGATAGGAGGTTTTCAGATGCTTCATGTCCTTCTATGTCAGGACAGCTGTGTAGCCTATGGCTGATATTTACTCCAGCAACTGAGAAGGGTCCATACTTGAATCTACTCCCATGCTTCTACATACACAGAAGTAGGGGTCATATGGCCAAAATATCACAATATTCAGTGTTTGATGGTCCATATTTATGCAGCTTTAGCTTTAAAAAAGCCTGATTTAAATCCACCGTTTATATGAAAAAGATGCGCTTTACATATATCTGTACTTTCAGCCTACAGCAGTTTAGCTCATGGTGAAGTTATCAGGAGTATTTCAGCTAAAATAAAGCACAAATCAAACTGTCCAGTCTGGACAGAAGTCATTCACATACATGCATCTTAAAGTCATACAGCAAAAATAGACTGTTTACTTGCAGGGGAAAAAGAGATTTTGGAAAAAAAAAAAAGTCATTTCAAATGAGTTATGTCTGATAATACAACTGCACGAATGTCATGAGTGGACGTCGGGGGGGTAAAGGCATGAACAGTGTAGGATATGGACCCTTTAAGTACAGACAATATCCATGATATAAAAGCATTTTGTGCCATAATTTGTCAACTTACCAGATAACGAGAAAACTGTCATAGTGTTGGATCTATGTAAAAGCCTATGCATGCTTTTGTGCATTTACACTTACAGAGAAACAGTCTAATACTGCTGTTGAGTTTAGTGATATAATCATCAGGAGAAATCAATAAAAGCTCCTTCTAGTAGCCAGACTCCAGAGGGAAATGAAATACTGCTGAAGTACATGTAAAGGCAGACAGAGAGAGAGAGAGAGAGAGAGAGAGAGAGAGAAAGATGGGATTAGAGAGAGAGTTTGGTGATCGCACCATTTATAACACAAATTCAGCCCTGATGCAACACGCTGTATTTCAGCGCAAGGCCAGAATCTCCCAGCAACGCTTAGACAACGTACATACTGGTCCCACTAATTCACAACCACCGTGTACACCCTCTAATGCTCTCTCTTTCTGTCTCCTTGCTCTGGGGAAATCATTAGTGGCCAGCCTCTCCCTGCGTAATTTTGCTGTGTGCTCCTGCCCTTGATTAATGCGGCTGGGGCGTGTGTTTCCCCTCTGCATTCTAGGGCCGCGCGCTGGGCTCCAGGGAGCCGTGGCACAGGGGAGTGTGTGTGTGATTGTTTCTCTCATTAGCAGAGCGTCAGTAACAGTGAGAGGCGGCAGGCGTGCTGCTGGATAACACACACGGAGAGATAAGAGCCATATCAGCGAGAGGGCCCTGAAATATCCACCACCTTTTATCTGCACCTCACACACACTGGCAGAGCAGGGAGAGAGAAGAGCGAGGCCAGACACATACACGCGCGCACACACACATGCATGACAGAAAATATGTTACGTGCATAGTACATTTAAAAAGAGAGCTCTCACACACACACACTGTAAACGCTAAAACAGACCAGAAGAGACGTGTAATTTGTTTAAGGCTTCTTTAAGCCTAACATATTCTACATTTCTCTTGCACCACTTTTTCCACACCTGGAGTCCACTTGTTTATGTGGATCACGTAACAACATCACTAACCAAAATGTATAGTTTTTGCTTTGGAGTTCTGTCCTGATTTTACTTCATTTACACTCATAGCAGGGAGCCCTGTGAGTGACTCATACTGCTGCACTGCTACATGAGGAAAAAACATCAGAAGCAGTGCTTTTCATTCTTAATGTCAGTGTAAGGTTTAGTCGAGCCTATTCACAAAAATGAAAAACATAAATGTATTTTTTTAACACTGAAACTTTCACTCCAATGCTCTTTTTTGTTAGAAAACATGCCTGCAATGGAGCCAAAAAGATCCATTGAGTATCATTGGCAACAAAGTCATATCTTTAACCAATGCCACTTAAACACACTAACACTGGGTAACAGCTCCACCTGTTAAAAAAGTTGATTCACAGTTAAAACTCAACAAAGCAGGACTGGGGTGTGTGTTTTTAGGTCAAGGCTTAGCAACAACATTAAAAGGAATGAACAAATCATGAACAATCATAAACTGAACTTTTATGTTGAATGTTACTGATAAATACCTGTCACAGAAATGTTACTGGTTATATACCTGTGGTGTTAAAATATGAAAGGTCAATATTAATTTTTTTGGCCCTTCTAGATGAAACAAGGACATTTTAAGCTCGGAAAAGATATTCACTATGTTGTCAGCAATAGCATAAAGTTGATCTTGTATGTAGCAGTTTTACAGTGACTCTCAAAATTCAGCCCAACCCATTGGAAATGAAAATGTGGCAGGTTGATTCCATCAGAGACAAAATCTGATTGGACAATTTGCATTGTGTTTCTAGTTTTAAACCCCTTTGTTTCTAACCCAGACTTCACAATGAAATAGGAATGTCAAATCGAAAGCTGTTTTATTTACTGTGACCTCTGATTTGCTACCCTGTGTGCCTCACTAAAAAAAACACTGTTAAGTCTAGACTAAAATCCTCTGAGACATCCAGAAAATTAAACCTCACGATATATGCATCCTCCGGAAAGCTGCAATGAATTTGCTTTCTGACAGTAAGGAAAACACAACATTTAATAATTCCCCCCGCACACACCTTCCACTGCAATAATTCTGCTACAGACTGTCTGCAGTAATAAAACTCATCATCACTTCAAGGTGAATGGCCAAACTAAACTGATGTAGCCAGAATGCATGATCTCATGTAAACTTGTTTATAATATAGGCATGGAAAAGCTCATTTCTTCACCTGAAGTAATGATCAGACCTGAAGTTCTACAGGTAGCTGTTCACCAGCATGAGTGATGATCTTCTTAAGGAAACGCGTCAAAAATAAAAACCAATTTATTTCATCTTCGATAGTCTTCCATATCTGACGTGAGCTACCTTTGGGTTCAGCGGACGTCAAATACGGATTTTAAGCAGCTCTGCGGACTCCCAAAAACGTAATTCCAGAAAATACGGAACATGACATGCATATTAAATATTATGCCTGCATTACGAAAATGCACTGCATTTTAGTCAAGGCCGTTGCTGAGGCTGGGAACTTGGGCCATTATGAAGACAAATGCCAAATAATGCAACTGACTAAATGTTCCCCTCAAGCATACACACAAAACTTTTCTGATATCTTTTGATGTAGGAGACAGCTGCGGAATTGGTCCACTGAGGAGAAACTAATAGCGGATTCTCAGAGAACATGCCTGACAGAAACGTCTGGCTGGGGGTTTAAAGCAGAAAAGAGAGCCGAGAGCTCTATGGGCTCCAGCGCATCGGTCCTACTGTTCTCCCGTTTGGTGCCAAGACAACCAGCAGGAGAGCAGCCATCAACCCTACAGCACTGCTGCAACAGCCATCCACATCCAGCCACATGCACCTCCCCACTGCCAGCGAAGGTTCAGTGTGTGTGTATATATGTGTGTTGACAAGATATGGTGCTTTTGATATTTCCTTTTAGTTCAAGCAACATTTATCTAGTATATTTTCCTGAAAGTCAACTTATGGTTGCATCGTTTTGTTCACCAAAGCTACTATCTTACATATTCTGTGTCCACATTCCAGCATCCTTATTTCCTTAGGATATGCCTTCATGACTCTCAGAGACGTGCTAAAAAAACTACTCCTTTTCTGATATCTGGATCCTCCGGAAAGCTGCAATGACACTTCCAGACAGCCAGGAGAAGCAATTTTCACACCCCTCCCAAACACACACACACATACACACTCCAAGAATTCTGCTGCAACCTACATTTTGCACTTCAAGGTGGAACTGCAGTAGCATGAACGGATGACCGTATGTCAGGGTGTTTAATGTGCTGAAATCACAAAAAAAAAAAATCACATATAGTACCTCCAACTGTTGTTTAAAAAAAAAAAAAAAACAAGCACGTGTGACACTGCCTCTTTAAAATTGAAAAGGAAAACTATGTCCTTTTTGGTTACTAAGGTTAAGGTTGGGGTTAGATTTAAGGTTAGGCTTAGGTTTAAAGTTAGGCTTGGAAAAGTCTTATTACATAAATCCAATACACATGAAATATACAGTAGGGTCCAAAAGTCTGAGATCACAAGTAAAACTGCTTCTGAATGGCTGTACTGTAAGAGCAATATTTTTCAATTACAAATTCTATTACCAGCATAAAAATCAAAGAGGAAATTATAACTTTTAGAATATTTGACATGAATTTCAGAATTTGTTAGAAGTGGTGTGTACCCATCTTTAATGATTGTCTGAACTTGAGCTGACATGGACTCCAGAAGTTTATGCTAAAGCTTTTGATGAGTAGATCAAAACGGAGGCGTCTGAACACTCACTTGAAAGGGAGAAGACTCGAACTGAATACGATTTTTTATGTAAAAAAGCCTTAACATGGACAGTGTAACAACTTCACTTCAAATAGTGACCTAGAAATGGAGCAGGATTTTGAACAATTTTTGTAGGGCTAAGCCATATGACACGAGTTACCATTATCATTATAATGATCTGACAATATGTTCTTTGGAGCAACTGCAAGTTTCAAACAGGGCTACAATGATTTTGTTTGTATTCAATTTACTTGGCATAGCTTTTCTTTGTTATATATATTTTTTAATTCACAAAAATGAAACATTAATATATGGTCTCAGACTTAAGGACCCCACAATAACCATCACCCCATGTCAAGACAAGGTTAAAAAAAAACAAAAAACATGTATGTGTGTGTGCGCCTCTCCTTTAGGCACACACACTTCAAACTCCTCAATGGCCAGTTCTGTTCTCACGCTCACTTTTCACTATCCCTTAAAGTGGACTTCCTACCCTACATCTCTTTCTTTTGCTCCGAGCCACTCTTTCTCCTTTGCTCTCTCGTCCTCTCTCGCTCTCTCTCGCCTGCTCATCGTCATTTCTTCTCCACTTCTGCTCGGTAACTGGTAAAAATAGTGCTTCATAAATCATGCATCCTCTCTCTTTCTCTCTGTCTCTCTCTCTCTCACACACACACATACAGAACAGAAAAAAAGAGAAATGATAGAAAGAATAAGCACGTACTGTGGGAGACTTGATGAGTGAGGTTGTCATGGAAGTGAAGGGGAATGTGGCCAAAGGGCTCCTCCGGCTGCCACGCTGAGATGATGGCGTCCAAGTAGGATGCAATGAAAGTAAAGGGTGGGATTTCTGCTCACTTCTTTTGGCCACAAGTGGAAAAGAATGACTCTGTCTTGGAGTTATTAAGACCAACACCTTGGGCTTCAGGCTGACAAAGCGTCAGTCCACTGCTCAGACAGGCTCACTTAGTCTAGCACCTTGTAAATGTATAGCACGGATCAGTTCTATCATAATCAATACAGAGCGATGCAGCGAATAATACCCAAAACCCTCTCACTGCACTGCCAGTCAGACAGATAAGTCATGGGAACACACACACAGATTCTTTTCACTCTAATTGGCTACTCATGACATTTCACTTGAATCTGTTGTGACAGCTAATGAACTGTAGCAGAACTGGACGTGTGACGGAGAAAGAGAGGCAGCGAGAGGAACACAGAGTGAGAGAGAGAGGCAAAAGAAAAAGGAGAAGGCACAATGGTGGGTAAAGTGGTCACTGGGGCAGAAGATGTTGGTAAAGAGACTTGGTAAAGACTGATTTTGTGGAGACACACATATTGCCTCGATAACAGACGGTCAGATAGTCTTTGAAGTCGGTGTCATGTGGAGAGACTTTAATGGGCCAAATTTAGAGATCTGCAAACTGCAGAAAACTTAGCACATACTGAAACTTCTCACAGCAGCCTGGCTTTATTTAAAACTGAGGCTGTTCACTGGCAAAAGCTGTTTTCAGACACACCTTCAAATGAATGGATCCAGCTACATTAGGGTGCACCCACTGACACAGGTGTTTAAACACACACACACACACACACACACACACACACACACAGCTTCTCTCCACTGAAAAGCATTGCTAATAAAGTCAGATGCTCTGATGCAGCCACACATGAACTGAAGATCAACATGATCAATGCAAAGCACTGGAACTGCATTCTTTGGGGTGACTGAGGAGTTGGAGAGGTGTTTGTGATCCAGTACCTAACACCAGTACTTTTGCTCTGGTGGCTGAATGCAATCAGACCCTCACAACAATGGTTGAAAATCTAGTGTAAAGCCATGTCAGAAGAGTAGAGGATGTTCCTGCAGGAATGTTGATTTGAAGTAGAGATATGCACTGAAAGCATATAAAAAAACAAAAATGTCTTGGTACTTGTTTCCCTGTTACTGCAGAGTGTGATTAATAATAACAAAAAAAATACATTTTTAATAAGCAACAACAAAAACATACTAGCAATACTACTACTAATAATAAACTGTTGTTGCTGCTGCTGCTGCTAATTATTGTTGTTATTATTAATCATAACTATGCATTAGTATTATAAGTCGTAGTAACAGTAGTAGCAATATTGCTCATATTTGACCTTCATCACTCAAAATGCTTAACAATAAAGATGCAAATAAAACAAACACATATTTAGGATTGCTTTTTAAACCAGAATGTATCTGGTGAAGCTGAGTAAGCAAAGAATTTCAAATACATGAAGCATTAAAAAAGGCATCTTCAACATGTTTATTGATTTACTCTAAGAATTTGATGACCAGAAGATGTGATTTGGTTGCCAGGCATACAAAGATCATCTCACTGTTTAAAGGTCACAAACAATTTACAAAGCAGCCCAGGCAGTGGTTCCTAAACATCGGCTTTGGGGACATCTGCACAGTTTTGTTTTTGTAATCTCACACACCTGATCTTCCTCGAGCTGAGTCAGGTGAGTGGAGCAGTGAGCCTGCAAAAATACCAAGTATGGGGAGCAAGAAACACTCTGTTTTTGTGTAAGTATAATGTCTGGGTGACTAACGCTGCACCTACAAACTCAGAGCTTTAGTTCCCACACTCATCTAACACAAAACTGAAGTCTGACATCAGAGATTGTTACTGCAAGCAGGTTTCTGGCTGACAACCCCATAATGCACAACAAATTAAAGTCAAATGTACTACAAGCAGCGCCTTTGTCTGGTCCAGTGAATAAAGATGAAATGAGAGATTTGATTAGTAATATGCTACACTACCAGTCAAAAGTTTGGACACACCTTCTTATTCAACAATTAGTTTTAATTATTGGCTACATTGTAGATTAATACTGAAAACATCACCTATTGCTCTGATGACACCTTTGCACACTCTTGGCAATTTTTCAATCAGATTGATGAGGAATCGACCTGGAACGGTATTTAATTAACAGGTGTTCTTCGTCAAGAGCTCATTAGTGGAATTTCTTGCCTTCTTAATGTGTTTGGGATCATCAGTTGTGACGGTCGGGTTGGTACACAGTTAGTG
>JBBJLS010000032.1:2681251-2696892 GCA_037577275.1 Bryconaethiops microstoma | reverse complement strand
GAGGGTTCCTTTGGTGGGAATTCGTACTCTGCTTTCAGAGCGTTCTGATACTAATAGCGTGGGTTACCAGCTCATTCGTTTATCTCTGCGATTGGGTCCTTCCCCTACGCGACATTTGGGCATCTCCTGTTACCAGCATTCTTCCTCGTGACACAGATACTGGAAGAACTAAGTAAACCATTGAAAATGATCGTTTAAATGATATCTTTATACGAAATAAGGCCTGCGATGGGCTGGCACCCCGCCCGTAGACACGGGATACCTGCAACCATAGTAAGGATTAAGTGGTTAAGTTTGGGAAAGCAATGTGACATTTGTCTTGTATCTGACTTCGTGTGGGCCATTGTACCAAAAACGATCATTTTTACTTCATAATTTTTCAACACCTCTTAGAATGACAGCAGCTGTTTTTCCCAGTAATATATGTGCATATGTAAATGGCAGAGTGATATATGTAAATGACCTCTGTTCTGATTGGCTGCACAAAAACAATTCATTTAAAAATAAAAAAAAAAAAGTCTGTTTTTCATTCCATGGACCCTTTCAAGCTCCATAGTGAGGCCAGCTAAAGCAAAATGTAGAATGAAATTTAATCCATTAAAGGAATAAATTAACTGGAAGAAACTGAATAAAAAAGTAGATAACTGAACAATTATTACAATCCAGTTAAATACTTTGAAAAGACTCAAAAGTACACAAACAATCTGAAATGTACTAATATAGTAAACAAAACAAGCTTAGTATAGAGGCAGTATGTGGCTCAGTAGTGTATCTGTAGCGGTAGCGTGTAGTATACAATGTGTAGATGAGGACAGAACAGTGTGTGTCATCCCTGTATATTAAAGACACACATCCTCAGTATATTAAAGAAAACGCACAAACATGCACACCCTCACACACACAGTAACAGAATGTTAAAGACATCCACTCAGACGCAAACACATTTATTATCACTCACAAACACATTCTGTTTGAAAAGGACGAACATCAATATCACATGTCCGTACACAGACCTCATGTCAAACACGAGTAAAATCAAATAGGTGCATTTTTATGCATGCAAATTTATGCAAACACAAACAGACATTAAAAATCAAGTACATGGAGAGGATAAATCACAAGACGATCTAATATGTTTATATAAAAGGAGTGGCTCCTGCCCATACACAATTGGATTATTGAGTGCACAGACAATAAGAGGAACATGAAGACACAGAATGCCATTTCCTTTTCCACAGTAAAATGCTGACGTAAACCATTCACATCTTTTCTAATATACTGTCAAGAATAATTTGGTAAAAAGTACTTGTAAATGGTTCTGAGTGGCAAAGCTGTCTAAAATGTTAGACTTATCATTAGAAGATTGTGAGTTCTATCTCCAGCGGAGCTGCACCTGTCCATGAACAGGATTTCAAGAGAACACAATGGCCCTCCGTCTCCCCACATCACTCACCACGATTCTTGGCACAATGGGTCTCTGCTAGTTGACATAACAGAACTGGCAGTTATTGTTCTCCTCCAAGTGCATTAAGCTGTCTAAAGATATTGCATTAGCAGCAGTTAAAAAAGAATACTGTACTGAGTTTTCCAGAGGCATGAACTTAGTAACGTAGTGGTGTAGCGGTGACACATGAGTACCAGAAAACCATACAGAGAGCAAATGCCTCCAGAAACTAGAAATGCTTATCCCTGCATTGGTCTGATGATCAGTAACTAAAATAAGTCAATAAAATGGACGGACGGACGGACGGACGGACAGATAGACTAGTGTAGTTTTGAATCCATGTTATGCTATCATGTATTCCATGGTTATTTACAGAATTCAGCTGCAGCCCATTGGCTTCTTTTAGAAGTGAGAAGACCGTGTGCAGATAAAATCTGTTGGATCAGGTTCTATTGAGAAAATGACTAAAAAGATAATAGGAGAGAGAACATCTCCTCATGCAACATTTTATTCGTTTTATACGAGTTCATCTTAGTAAAAGGGTCATACAGATCACTGCACTGCTCTGTGCTCTCTTGGTCAGGGCTCCAGGTCTGTGGCCAGGTCCCATATCGAGTATCCTCTAATGGACTGAACAAGTATGCCTTACACAGCACAGACATGTACTGAATAGAGAACTCTCATACATTTTAATGGATTACAAATTCCCTTTGTAAAGCGTCCTCATTGAGAAGAAAACCCCCTGCTTCATAACGTTTTTATATAAAAGGAAGTGGGGGCTTGCAATATGAATTTCAGTTTCATGGGAAGGGTTTACGCTGATGAGAAACCGCTTTTCACTTAAAAGCAGACGAGGATCACATAACGAACGTTGCACTGAAGGACATACACAACAGATTACCCTCATCCTCTCTATTTCAATTTACCTTCCAACATTCAGCCACAAACCATCATTATGAAGAACACAGGAGAGGTCAGCTGACGTATCCATTAAAGGCTAAGTAATGAATACTTACTCAATCACTCCACTATCAGCTAAGAGACGCAAGGCTCTGGGACGTTTCGCAGATGAAAAATATCTGATTTCGACCCAGTCGGGTCATTTATCACTAATGCCAATGGGTGTGTGACCAGTGAGTGCTGATGCACTGTATTCATGGCAAAAAAATAGATGCATTAGCTCGGAATATTCACCGGCATTGCAGAGGTAATGCATCAGTAAGTGCAGGATGGTATGAAGCATTAACAGCAAGCCAAAAAAACTACTTAAAAATCTTATAAATATGGAAGACTCTTCATTATAGGTGTGTTTCCTGTTGCAGAGTTGTAAATATAACTTAACATTTAATGTCAATTCATTTATTTATTCATGTTTACTGACCACTGGTGATCTCACATGTGCTTTATTGTTTTTTTTGGCAAAGTGGAAGCTTGGACACTAGCAGCATTATGTCTTTCCTGGATGGCCCATTTACATCCATACATGAACAACTCACCAAGTTAATAGCCTTATATTGCCCCCTGTCACAGCTTTTGGGACGTGATGCTGGCAGAAGTTAATATAACTTAAAGTACTGTTTTCATTTAAATCCAGGTTTTTATAAATCACTGCCTCTTGCATTTCACATAGTCTCAATCTTTTATGGACTAGATGTTTGCACATCTACAACATTTTTTAAGGACATAATAAAAAGCAGGATTACTTTAAGAACAACTGCTTTCTAAGACGCTGTCTTGAACTGTTTGTTTGTGTAGTGGGACACTGGTCCAGTCTCGAGCAAGGAAAGCCTTTAGTTCTTTGAAGGATGAAGGAGGGACTTTGAGGTTCTTTGCACTCGACACTCCAGAACCTCTCACAAAAGGTTCAATGATGTTTAGATCTTGTGACTGGGGAGACCGTAAAAGGCGTTGCACTACAAGTAGAGAGTTTCCAAAAATGAAAAATGAAAGTATAGCCTGACGTTAATTCCCTATAATAACTACCATGCTTTGAAACAATTTATTAATTGAATTTATTTGAAGCACTACATTTAGATAAAAAGGGTTTAATGCTGAAATTACTCACATCCTCTACTAACCACACAAAGAAACACACAACATGACAATGTGAGTGTGTGCTAATTCAGACTTTTCTGCTGATATCAGCCCAATATTAGATCAGTGCCAATTATCCTGTTTTTTCATGAAACCACTGCTAAAATTGTTTAGCAGTGTGTGTGAAGGAGCGTTATGATCTTGGAATATGAGAGCATTATGAGAGAACAATGTTTGTACCATAGGGTACAATTGTCCTGTAAAATGCCCTCATTTTCCTTGACCATAATGTGACCATACACAGCAATTATTGCACTAAATGACTCCCACTGTGCTTAAGAGTTTGCGGCAGACACTGAACTGAAGGCATTCTTTGACTCTAAATTGTCCAGCTGCAACACTGTAGGGGAGGACAACATATCAGACTACATTATTTTTTACATTGTTCTAGCCTTTAGGACTTCAGCTCCTTGCACAGGTCTTGAACAGAGCTGCGCCATTTTACTATATTCATCATTACTGTGATGCATTACAGTGTGTCTCAATAAGATGTCATCAGTACTTAATGAACATTGACAAACTGCTTGTTTCCAGAGCATAATTAGTCCTGTTTAATTGTATATATTGAAGTAGTTTGTGAAACATCATCTGTACAAACTGTATTATTTTTATTGTTATTTGCAGCACTACTGGCTCATTTCTGTCCAAATGATCAGATGTCAGAAAATAAAAATATTAAGGTGTATCATATAGAGTAATAAAGTGATACATGATTGCTATAAATTCCAATTTTGCAACACTTTCGGCATGCTGTTGTTGTGAGAGTGTGCTTATTCAATTCAGTACTATTCAGTAACTGTCTAGGTACTGCAGGGGTGGACTGGCAATCTGTACGTTCTGGAAAAGTCCAGAATGGCCGTCCGGTGCACGGCCGTCGGCCCGAGATGCAGCCGAGATGTGCATGATACCCCCGCCCCAACCCCAGATCCACGGCCGTCGGCCTGTATTTCTCAGCCGAGACGCAAACCCCCCAACCCGAACAACCGCCGAGCTGGTAAGGAAAGTTTTTTTGTCCCAGTCGGCCCCTGATGTACTGTATCAATAAGCTTTACCTGAGACCACTGTTCTTCTTTGCCTGTTCATGTCTTCATTCTGAGGAGTGTCTCCGCACATTAATCACATTTGCACTTTTTTCCCCACGTTTCTTCAGCTGTTTGACCTCTTCAGAACTTAATTTACTTCATAGCTCGCTTTTCTGGAACATGGCCCATCAAAGCAGAGCATCTTGATAGATACACCTAAATGGGAGTATTAATTCAGATTAGGCTTTAATCCATATATCCATGCATTAGCTGCTAGATATAAACCAGTTTCTTGTTATGGGCTACGCAGAAGCATTGCTGTAATCCCAGTGCCGCTGCACAGCCACTCGGACATCAATCAGTGGTCCGTACACTCATTATCCCCGCTAGGCAGATCATCAATAAATTAGCCATGCAACGAGGCCGATCAATTTCCCTGATGGAGTGTCACCTCTAGCCGCCAGGGAGAGCAATGGGGAGAAGCGGCGCCACCTGGCCCATAGCTGCTAATACAGTCACTACCTGCAAGACAAGAGCGGAGCTTCATATATCAACTCTAAGTTATGTGCATTCCCAATGCCTCCATTGATTAGGACTAGCCATGGGTGCGGTTATTTGAATATATGGCTATCCAAACTTACTCTTCGTTTACTTAATGGAGTATTCTAATAAGGCATTAGTGCTTTGGAATAAATGGCGATGTATTATATTCTCGTGTGTTATTTCGTATATTGCGAAGACTTTGATGAATGGCTAAGAACGCCAGAGATTATCAGGACAAAAGCAGTTTATAGTGCATTTCACATCAAATAAATTGTAACATGAGAGAGCAGCTATATGTAGAATTATTTGAAATCATAACATGAAACACCTGTGTCAGCAAGTTAAAGCCCGGAATGTCAAATAGTAATATGTTAAATGACCTGCAGCAGAGAGGTAAATCATTAAATCAACCCCAACAATCAGGCATGAACAGGGGTGGGTCTGCTGGGTCGACTGATAAGAGAAAAAAAGAAAAATCTCCTGGCACTGAGTAATTTGATGGACTAAATAAAAATCTTCATAATAAAAGTTTTAAAAAAGTACAAGTATTCAGTTTCAATAATTCTTGGATAAGGTACAAATCTTCCAAAATAATAAAAAGTATAGCAATGAAATACAATTTTTTGGTTATCATCCATATGTGGGTATAGATAGCATATTATGCTAGCAACATACAATAAATGAAAGTTAAATCTTATGTATTTGTCATGTTGGGTGAGGGATGGACACACTAGCAAGAGACAGTGTTAGTAGTAAAAAGAAGTTTTAATTAACCAAGTTCAAGGCGCCATATCAGCTTCACACACACGGCTGAGTTTCAAACAGGAGAGATACATAACAGAACCGGAGGACCTTCATTTCGATGGGCATGTTCAGGTTTCAAATACAATACAAAGTTCTGGAGGACCTTCACTCTGAACAACACTTAAACACTGGAAGGGGGGACTCTGCTGCAGAGTCAACTCTCTCTCTTTTGAAGCTTTAGCAAGCCCTCTGTCGTACAGGGGCCAGTATAACTACTCCTCACTCCGTGGAGTCTCTCAAAGCGTAGGTGCTCCTACACTCGCACCTGTAGACACACAGGAATAAAGAAACACACAGGAGAGGCACACAGTCAAGTACCAAGTAGGGTTAACAAAGGATCCAGCTATGTTGCTAGGATGGCATAGGACGCTCTCCACTGCCGAGTGTCTGCTGGATGCCAACAGGAACGTCCTTCTTGTGCCTCAGCCAATCACATGACACAGACAATCAACCCAATAACAAGCAGCACTTAAACTAAACACAAGACAGGTGAACATGTTGTTAGGTACCTAGCAACCCAGCTAATGAGCTAACGAAGCTCCACACTTTCAGCTGGTTTGCCTAGGCACCAAACGACCACACACAAACACACACACACACACACACACACACACACACACACACACACACACACACACGACAACCTATGACATCATACTAACGAGTACCACCTAGTACTCGGGCGATGGGTTCCGTTGGGGGCGTGCCTGAAATGGACAAGACGTGACAGTATTTCTAGTTTTTATTTATATAATAAATGAATAGACTTAAAATATGTTCATATTCGGATACTATTGATTCAAAAATGTGGGCATCCAAATACCAAAACTCGTTGAAAAGTTCATTTCTACTTAGGACTGAAAAGCTTATGCCGGATTGGAGTTAGCATCACTCAGAATATGTAACTAAGGAGACATTCAGGCCCACCTGTGGAGCTCTGTCTGTGGGTTCAGGGTTGGGCTGAACCAGGTCGAGGCTCCAGAGTGTTGTAGAACTGCGTGCGGGAAGCGTGGCTCACACTCTAGATGGGTGGGGAAGCTTTGGGGGGTGGTGCTTCCAGTAAGAAAAGAGGCAGAGTTCTGGTAAGGCTGCGATAGCATCGTTCAGGCCACAGACAGGACGGAGTGGTGGAGCATCAGATGAGGGCATTAAGTTACTCACTTACTCAGGCCATTGCTCATCTCCACTGGCTTCTATCACTCCCAGACAAATGGACTACTACAGGCAGACAGATACTTGATCTAAACACAGGGGATCCTGGGGATCTGATTTGGCCAAGACTGAATAATATGGACAAAATATTACTGCTACAGTTATATAGATAAAGATTGCAAATGTGTCACGCTTTGCAATATAAAAAATGCACTGGTTAAGATTGATGCACATTGATTATTTGATGATTATTTGATGACACCCACAGAAAAACATATCTCATAACTGCTGGCTCTTATTTGTAACAGGGCTTTATAAGCCTTGGGTGACAGCCTAATGATTTCTGTGAAATTAAATGTTTCTAAGTAGTTCATTCAATAAAATCAGGGATTTTTGTAGTTAAGCTCTGAGAGTGGTATTATACTACCAACCATTTAACGAGTAGGGACCAAGTCTAAAAGAGAAAATGTCAAAGTTTTCTGGACGACATTGCTGTAATATGAAGTCATAACTGAATACAAATGGGGGCCTAACAGTGGCAGTAGCTCTATGCCAGGGTTATCCTGTAAAACTGCATTCACTGTAAAACTGCAACATACAAAATAAAATATATGCTAATGTTGGTTATTCCTGGGAACTATATATTGGTATTATCCTAGAAATACTTTTTCCTTGTTTTTGGCATTTATTTACTGAAGTGAAGGCCTGGCACTAATAGTCACAACTGAAAACAGCACAAACTGAAAAACCTTGTGAAAACTTGGGACACATTTGCATATTGAAGGCTTGTGTTATTTCTCCTGAAATGTTATGCAATACTCTGTACTTCGTGAATGTTTTTGTTTTCTGTACAGCAGAATCAAATATTAAAAGTCATATAATAATCAGAATAATAAAACATTTGAAGACCTCTTAGTGAATAAAAGGAAGTAAACATATTACAATTATTGTCACAACTGCCCCAGCAAAGATCAATTGCACAGATTTTGTTGATTTTCTGGAGCCCTTTACAGTCAAGGACAAGCCCCATGCTATACGACTCAAGCTCTGTGGGGATCAAGCATCCGGCCTAGAGGGAGGAGACACATTTCTATAAAACAGATCTTTTACATGGTAATGTGGTTCCAGAAAATCTACAGATTGATTTCAGGTTGTTCTCTTGGTCAACCTATACAATCTACATAAAGACTCAGGTACAGAGTGTGTATGATTGTGTGTGTGATAAGGCGCATTCACTTTTTTCCTCCAACACCACATGGCCGGGTGCAGAGGTGAGAGGACACACACAGGCAGGTGAGGGAGGGCAGGCAGAGTTTGGGGAAGGGGAGGAGTGCAGATAACACGACTGTTCTGAAAACGTGCCAGAGCCCTCTGAGAGCGCCTCGCTTTCAGACGGGCCTTTGAACCCCTAATCAAAGGCAGCCAGAGTCAAGCGATGGCAGCCTACCAGCCACATGAAACACGCACGAAAACTCACCAGAGTCACTCTCACATCACTTCACGTAGTCTCCAAAATGCTCCACCATGAACATGTACAGGTTTGCTTTTATACAATTTCAAGAAATGGGGTCAAATACATGTCCCATTTGAATGACATATATCATCACTTTCAAAACTCTCACAGCACCAGCTGCCATATATACCATGTGAAAATTTCATGAATAATAATAATTCTTTAGGGAAATTAAGTGGTTCTTATATAGCATCACTCAAATAACCTTTGTGGCACCGTCTTTTTAGGAACGTAGACCAACAGAAATTATAAAAAAAAAAAAAAAAAGTAATGTCTCATTATATTAACACATATTAAAATCAGTGTGAATCAGAAATCATAATGCGTTTTCTTTCTGTCCCGTGATGTACTTCCGAGTGAAATGCTGCATTAGGGAGAGTCTCTGAGCTAGCTCAGCAGTTTTTCTCCGTGATAGGTGGGGTTGGTGATGGTGGAGGAGGTGTGGCATTTTATTTTTCGCACCCTGTAACGCAGAGATATCACCAAAAATTCCATTTGAGAAGCATAAGACAGTACATTTGGGAAACAAGAATATTGTTATTAAGAGACACTGAATTATAAATAATTATAATTATAAACTGCCACATGGAAAAACAAGGCAAAAAGGTCCATTTTAAATTGCTTCTGTAATGATTGTTCTTCAAGTACTGACAATATCACAACATGCTTAGTAAAGCATACTGAGATATATTAGGATGTAATAGCAATAAACACAGCTATACTACCCAGTTCTATTTTAAGCTTAATGCTATTCTTATTCTCATTACAAATACATGTATTTATCCCTAAAAGGTAAAAAACATTTAATGTTTCAAAGTCCAGACCAGAATTTTCAGAACATCTGAACATTATTGTCCTGAAAATGAACAAAAACAAGCCCACTTCCTCGCACATATTTCAATTAACCACACTGCGTGACACAGATACACAGAATCCAAAGGGCGTTGAATATTTTATACTTAAGATTCGATACCCTCACACGAAATAATTTTTCTGTGAATGCATCCCACATCACACACTGAATGCCTGAATACATGACTCCCCTGCAACTGGCATACAAATGCATGCATGTTTCAATATGGAGCAGGGCTGCATGTCTGAAAGGAGCACATATAGAACACAGAGTCAAAAAAGAAACATGTCAGCCAGAGCCAGAGCCGTACGTGTCCAGGGAACAGAGCAATCGCTGAAAAGGAAACAGGCAAACGACAGAAAGAGGAAGCCATAAGACATTCTGACGCTGACGCCCACTCTCAGTCTAGATTTTGCCACTTTCCAAGGACGGCATGTGGCTTAAAATAAATAAAGGAAGAAGCCCACCCTGCACCTCTCCCAGACCCTTTTCATCTTTTTGCCCAGTTTCACCATTACTAAAGATCACATTTCCTACGTCCAATTATTCTCTGCATTTCCTCGCATTTTATTTCATATTTAGGAACATACACGCACATATTAGCAGCAGAATAGACATTAATAGAAGGCTTTAATACAAATCATTAACAGATAATGAACAAAAGCTTCCTTCCTTTTTGAAGTGGGTCTTTAAAGGCAGATAAAAGAGCACGGCGCTGAATTTAAAAGCAGAGCAGTAGGTTTTGAAGTCCTCGTGCCAGATGTGAAGCACACTGAACAAGCACTATCTTAACAGAGAGAGAGAGAGAGAGAACTAGAGATGAGAGAGTGAGGCAAACAGTAAATGAGAGATGTGCTTGATCCATCAAAAGTGAATACAGACATGGAGAGCTTAGTATCTCTGTCTATGTTCTTCATCGTCTACATCTGAGCTTTTCCTGCTCAACTGCAACATTCCCTTAATGATGGAATTCATTATGGCTTGTTAGAGAGTACATTTAACATTCACTTTTAACTGTCCTTACGCTTAAAAGAAGATTCCAGCAGTTTTAAACCTAGTCTCTCTATCTGAAGCATCTGAGCCATATGAATTAATGCCCTTAATATCATTTTTTAATATTTTAAATGGTCCCTGAATTAAAAACTTTTAATAAAGTGTAACTTGGAATATCTGTTCTTGAAGCTGAAAGGGGAATCCACTTATTTTTCCAAATATTTGCATAATTCAGTCATTAAGATGCAAACAAGGTTGTGAAACACTCCATTCTGGAGAAACTTTCTGCACAAGATTATACAATTTCAGCTACACTTCTGATGGACTTGTTCAGATCATTCAGTGTCATGATGGGCTAATTTGCTGGCATTGACATTTACATGGACCTCACACTGACAGAAATAACAGACTGCAAAAGCTGGCCAAGAAACAATTAAGGTGCCAAAGTCCAAATCCTCACGGTCCCCTTGAAATTGAGGAAAATCATTAGCCTGTACTTTAACTTCACAGTGATTGACTCTTCGTCATGACTGCTGCAGTGACGACCAGATTAAGTGATGCAGGACCTTAACTTTACAGATGAGACCTATAATGAACACAGCAGCTCATGTCTCATACCAGTTAAATTCATGTCCTTACATGCACAACCTTTAAATACATTTGTTTCAAACACAGACTCTAAAAGTATTGGGGGATTTTTGTATTGGACACAAAATACCAAACCAAATGGCATTTATTTGTAAGAGATTCCAAAACCTTTTCTGATCAGTATTCTTTTCAAAGGTGGCGGGTGTTTTTCAGATTGTTTGTGATATTTCATTGTAGCTTTGCAGGTCTGCCTCCAAAAAGCCTTGCTAACCTCATTCATCGCATGAGTGAAAACAAGCTCATGGACCTTATCGTAAGAAAAATAGTCCCACTTTTATCACACCATCAGTTTGATGTTGTGCCAAACATGTTTTTCTTTCTAAAACAAATAGAATTCTGTGAAACATTTATGAAATAGCCTAAAGAAATTTGTTTACCAAAAGTGTCCAATACCTCTGTAAGTGTGCAGAGTAACAGAGCTCACATTTCTTAGTAGAAAAAGTAAAATGTCAAAGACCACAGGCATGGAGATGTCCATGCATGGAAAAATCATGAATAAAAACAAGTGAGGCCTCGTTGATCAGTGATACCATCAGTAAAGGTTTGCAGCCATGAAATACAAGAAGATTAACCACCTACATCAGACCAGAGCTGAAATTAGAGGTTCCATTCCTCATGCTGTTATTGTGCTAATTATATGGCAGTCAGGGCTAAGGTGCTGCCTCATGCAAGACGGGCTTTGATATTGGATTGACATGTCGAGATAGACGTTAAACACGTTGTCATGCTGCCTCCAATACAATTACAGGATTGGTTTCATCGTTGTCTTCCAGATTTACACCACCTGAAAGACCATCAGACGTGGCACAACAAAGCAGAGCCTTTCAATACTGTGTAAGATTTCCAAATAACATATCCATTACACTGCAAACTGATGGCAAGGTGAATATGAAATACAGATTAAAGGCAAACAGCCGAACTGTACTGGTGGGCACACGCTGTAAACTGTCTCTCACTTTGTCTATCTCACTCTGTCTCTGCTACTAAAGCAGACAGAAGTTTGGAAATTTCTTGTCCAGTCAGAAGGCAGAAGGTTGCATTTATCAGCTTTGATCCTCAGCCCATCCAGCTCTCTCCACTCCAGGGGGAGCCAATCCCATGGCCAGGCCAGACATTAGTTCCGCAGCGCAGAGCACTCCTCAAATACGGGTCCACAGACAGGCAAGTTCCGAACCTCAGCACAGGCTTTTCTATTAACTGTGAGAAATGCAACTGAAAGTGCAGGTTGGATCAAAAGCCGTCTAATAGTCTGCTTCATAAAAAAGACTTTTAGCAGTGAGTCTGAAATGTCACTGAGAGTTAGAACCAACAAACAAGAGCACTCTTGATTTCAGAAGAAACGTTGAATGAGCAGGTATCTATAGACTTTTGACCATTTTCAGTAAGCTACATTTATATTGGCTCACCCACGCCCAGTCAAAAAGGCAGTGATAAGCATGTAAGACATTTTGTTAAACCAAAGACAGAAGGGGAGATAAATAAAAAGCTATTCTGAATTCTTTGCAGGCTACACAGAATAAAATTATGATGCTGTTAACATTAAGTAAGAAAAGGTAACAAATTAACATTCCTCTTCCTGTTCTGGATTATTACATTTTTAATTTTGTATCCTAGCAAAAGACTATTTGTTTCCTGTTTTTGTTTTTCATTCCTCAAACCAGCTTGATTTGAGCAAGGTGCAGAAATTGCTGATCAAGAGTGATAAAGCTTAGGCGACACCACAGTCATCCAAGACAGTAATTGGCTTCATTTTTTTTTCTAAGTGGCCCTCCCCCTCCCCCTCCCCCTCTCTCAGCACAGTGCTAGTCAACATAGATGTTGTCAGTTAACGTAACAGAACTTGCGCTCCTCTCCAAACGTGTTAATCTGTCCGGTGTCACATTAGCAGCAGTTCGAAAAATCCAGTGTCTGGCTTTATTTGCATTGTGTGATTGGGAGAATAATTTGACTAGCATGTAGAACTGACCATGGTGAATTTTGGGGAGAAAACGGAGCAAAAGAGGAATTGCTGAAACTGGGGTGTCCAACACCAGAATCCAGAGATCAGTGTAAAAAGGTTCATTGTAGAGTGATGATAGGAACCAAGGGTTGAGATGGCTGCATCACTTTATATACTATTCAAAATGACCAGTGAACCTCTTTATCTCCTGAGCTTTTATGCACATTTTTTGATCACAATTGAAAGAGGTAAATTAGCCTTAAAATGCCCTGCATGAATCATTATTATCTGCCAAGAGTGTATCAAAATGTTTTAGGACAAAACTTTATCTCAGGTATCAAGCAGTGTTTTCTTAACAAGGGGCGTCACCAGGCCTATGTGTCTGAGATTAATCGAAACACCTTCCCAACAATCTACCCAAAATAATTATCTCTATCCCCCCAACCCGACCCCAAACCCCACTTCTGCCGCTAAACATTTTGCAACCAACTGACACCAGGATTAAGCTTCCAGTGTTTCAAGATCCTGATGATGCCTCTGTTCCTAACCAGCTTTAAAAGTATGGTTGCTATTACCACTGCTGTGAACTATTCTAACTTGGGAAGTTTCTCTAGAATGAAGCAGTTCTTCTCAGACCATTCTGAATGACTCTGTGTACCTTTTAACAATTTAAGGATCATTTTTGAAACATCTGTGAAATTTCCCTTTAGCTCTTTCATAGATTTTCATCATGTTTTCTTCTGCTAGGTAACATTCCCAAGGTGATCCTGGCTTGAGTTTTACTTTTAAAGGATCAAAGAGTCTGAGAGTTGGCAGCACAGCAGTTGGGACAAAGGCTACGTTTTTCAAATTCTGCTGTAAGTTTTCAATTTCTACTTCATCAACACTTCCGTGAGATCATCCTCATCGTAAGTCCTATTTCTTTCCTAAAGATTTTTTTTCACAATGGTTATTTTTGGCCAAACTTTGCCCACTTCTACACCTAATGTGCATTCTTATCAAGGAGCACACCAACGGACGTGGAGAAGTGGAGAATAATTTTCACCTAGCCGCTGGTGAGCTCTTTGCAGTCGTGAAATATTCCCCCTTCGAGTCACACTTATTTACAGGCACAACTGGAGAACTGTTTACACTTTTTTTTGGCCGTATCTCACCAGACGGCTGGAGGGAGTTCCCGTTTCCACCACGTCTGATTACAAATGTTCCAGCTGAGCAGGATTTTGGGACTGGAGCGAGTTTGCAGTGGGAGAAAGAAGCATTCACTTTTATGTATGAATGGTGCGTGCAGTCTTCTACACTACACTTTTAAATAAGGGGTTTGTCAAGGGTTCTTTAGTTAATGCAATGATTATGCATAGAACTATAACAACTCAGAGAAGAACGATTTTAAACAGGCAATAAGCCAGGTTCTCTATGATAGTTTTTTTTTTTTCTTTTAAGTGTTCAACAATTGTCACAAGATAAAAAACCTGTTTTGCTAAAAGGGTTTAATGTCAGAGAGAGAGAGAGAGAGAGCGTGAGAGAGGGAGAAAGAGGGAGGATAAGAGACAGTGAAAGAGAGCAGAACAGGCAAAAAGCGTGCCACCCACACAGCCACTGAATCACTAAAATAGCAGATCTCTCTGTAAGTTGGTTTACCTCTCGTTAGCTTGTTAGCGCTGACGTTAGCGTACATGTGCCACGCGTGGCAGCACCTTGGAGCCTCAGCCTCTGCTTCTTTGGGTGTTACCCTGATCAAAGAACAAGCCTCACACGGCGCTCTCCTGCGCCCGCTCTTCCACTTCCCTCTATTTTCTTTACTTCTTTTTTCCCCCTGTCCATTAATTATGAGCTGCGCTATTTCCACTACTCTGTTTCCTCATCCTGCATCTCTACACTTCAAAACACCCATGTCTTCTTTATTACATTCCACTCCATTTACCTGAGGAATGTTGTTCTAGCAAAATGCCAAAAAAGCACAGTTGTGTTTGTGCGAGCACTAACCATAGTTATTAATCTAAAACACCCTTAGTGTCTCCTATACGCTTTAAATACCACCCAGCCCCCCTCATTACAGTCTCTATACAGCCCAGCCCTATGTGCTCACCTCAGCACTATATACATTATTATGGGTCCCTCTCAGCCAAACAACAGCAACTCCTGCCTTTTAAAGAGCAGTCGTGAGGGAAAGGGTCTCCCTTCTTTCTCCTTTCTTCTTTTTCTCCCCATCTTAAATTTCCCCTACCCCACCCCCATTCTCCCTCCTTCTCTCTCTCACTCCCCAAAGTCGAGGTGATGAATGGGTGCAGGCTGGCACCTTGATGCCCACCAGCGAGAGGAGAAGGCCCTTTTCAACAGCTCTCCTGGATCAGGAGGGGAAAGCAGATTAATTAATCCAGCAGGCTGGGAGGCAGGACACACTGAGTATAGAGCCATGTTTATGTGTGTAAGTGTGTGAGAGCAGGGAACGAGGTTGATGAGCTCTTTAAATAAACGCCACAAGGGTACACACAGGAGTAGCCAGAGGCAAGGCGTATGAGACTGTCCTTGACCTCTCAGAGCGCACATGCACACGCGTATACACACACACACACACACACACACACACACACACACACACACACACACACACACCTACATCAGACAAATCCCACCAT
>JBBJLS010000032.1:2670446-2680702 GCA_037577275.1 Bryconaethiops microstoma | reverse complement strand
CACACACACACACACACACACACACACACACACACACACACACACACACACACACACACACACACACACACCTGCATCAGACAAATCCCACCATCCGCCAGACTTGAGGGGGAGGGCAATGTGTACAGGTCTATTCTTAAACACACGGCACAGTGCTATTCCCTGTCATCATCACAGCATCCGATAACGTAGCAAAGAGGTAAATGATCCGTCTGCCCTGACCACCACTCTGTCCTTCAGACCTGCTGAATATGCCCTTGTATGCCAGATCCTGCCAGGAGGAACTCTGGGGATCAAATCAACTCATCAAATCATCTATCCATAGCTTTCCTGTCCAAAAACATTTCACCAACCTGGGTTTACGTTCATCCACTACTTAGTTCGAGTCATCAAAACACTGAGTCATTTGTCTGAATATGACAGGAATAGGGGGAAAAAATCCTTCCACAGAAAGATGTGCTTTCATGCAAGGTTTCTACCCCACATGTCTGAAAATGTGTGCTGTTTCACTGAGGAGGATTTTCTTAGTTACACAGAAAAAGTAAGCCACAAGTCAGGCTTGATGAAAATTCTGTATCAGGTACCGATTTTTCAAAGGTAAAAATTCAAGCTGATTATTATGATCAACATACTGTACTATGGTCAGAAATAATACATGATTTAGTTAAGCAGTGGTTAACCTATATGAGTGTCATCTTGTCAAATGTGATCTTTTGTCAGTTATCACAAATTTAGGGCTGCTATTAATTATTCAGTAATCAATAATTCTATAGATCTCTATCAGCGTATTAACTCATCCAAGCAATTCATTCTTACCCAAAAAACCCAGTCAGACAATGCCAAGTTTACTTTATTTTCAAAAAGCATCATCTTTAATAATGAAACAGCAGGATAGAAACCACCAAGCATAGAACGCCTGCCAACAGCTAAAATATGTACACGGACTTACATCTTTTTAAAACCGTGATCATCAAAACTGTAAAATGCGAAAAGAGACAGTATAATAACATCAACAAGGTACAATAATATTAACTAGTGGACACCTCTCACATGGTAAGCTGTAGCATATCTTAGTATTTCAACAGGAATTTACAGGGGGATTTATTAAAACATACTGTATAGAAAGAACTACCCCAGAAACACAAGCAGGCCTCTCTGTGACCTACCCAAATTACTTGCAGGTAACAGAAGATGCTGCCAATATTGATTAGGAGCTTGTTAGTTTGTAGGATAGGATTAGGAGCAAACTGTCAGTCAATATTCAAGGCTCCTTTACTTTGTGAGCTTAAAACGTGCTGAGATCGAATGCTAGTAGTGCATTAAAAAATGAACACTGATGTATTTACAGTGTCAACAAAGACAAGCTGCAAAAGCCCTATACAAGTCTATAAAAGACCTAAGTACAAGCGTGAAACCTTGTATGAAATGTTCTCCTTTCACCAACAATACGTTCAAAAATAAACAAGAAAATAAAATATCAGGGCTGTATTGTCTGCATTTCTGCCAAAATTGCTGAACTTTATACTGACCAATATCCCTGGCCAACCAAGATATCAGACGCAAGTTTAAAAGGAGAGCAAAGGGGCATTCACATTGAACTCATTCAGAATTCCCTCTTTGGATTAAAGTTACCCAGTTTTCCTGAGAAATACTGCTTTGTGAAACATCCCACTGAAACAGTTATACATCCTGATCAGACTAAGTTGCCCGGTTGTACCCATTTGCATACCTATAGCAACACACACATGCACATGAACACCCCAAAGTAACAAACCATCACCCACTGGATCACCCCAAATAGGCTAAGATGTCAAACACGGGGCTGGAGACATCTCTGGAGATGCAGGGAGTCAACGAAGCGGAGGCGGGAACCCGGAGGAAAATGAAGAAAAGGACAGAAGGATATTCCCATTTGTCTTCCACCCCAACGGACGAGTGCAGTGACCCACATAGAGCAGACAGGAATAGCAACAGGGTGGAGGAAGAACAGAGAACGGAGAAGGAGTGAGTCAGAGACAAACCGACGGTTAAGTGAAGTTTTTTCCTCTGACTGTAGTTTCTCTCCTGGGTATATCCCACATACAGTGTCTATCATGTCGGCAGTCAAGCTAAAGAGAGAGAAGGCTTCAGGGCAGAAAAGCAAGGAATACAGTCTGGACCGGCACGGTTTATTACTAACCACACCAACTGGCTGCATGTCTGAACTTTTTGTACACTGTATGTTTGCAAAATGTTTGTAGACACCTGCTCATCTAGAGTTCCTTCTGAAATCAACGGTGTTCATAGGGAGTTCCCTCTTCACTGCAGTGTAATCTTCTGGGAGGGCTTCACTAGATGCTGGAACATTGCTGTGGGGATTCGATAGCTTTCAGTCACAGCATTAGTAAGTTCAGGAATCTATGGGGTTCCATCTATTCGCTGCTTTATGCTGTTAGGCATGGCAACCTTGTGCACCAGAGCAGGCCCCGTTGGCAGTGCTTTTCTATGGAGATTATTCGAGCTGTATGTGTGCAACTGAATGCTCGTATCAGCAATAGGTGCTCCTAAGCAGCTGACTTTAGAAGTGCTGTATAGATACTTGTGGATATGTAGTATATTTTCCAGAAGTCCTAAATTATTCATGGAAACAAAAAATATTATCTACATACACACACACATACATATATGTGTGTGTGTGTGTGTGCGCGCATGTGTTTGTTTGTGTGCTATTGAAATAAAATTAATTTGTAATTAATATTATTTCAATAGAATTGTGTTGTACTTAAAACTCTGAAGTAGTGCTACTTTTTTCATTATTAGGGATTTTTTTGGGGGGAAATTGGGTTAAATTCTTCACAAAATCAAGCTAAGGAAGCTCTACCCTTCAGGCAGTAGATTGATGGACCACTAACATCATAGGAACTGACAGTGGAATCAACCAATAATATTTTTTTTACCATAAGGAGGTCTAATTTTGTGAAGTAAAATGTCACTCTAGGCTTTCTGGAAGTGGTACATCACTGATGGTAAACACACCTTAACCAAAGGGTTTTTATTAGATGGTGAACAATGGCAGCTCCATGTCCAGACTCTTTACTAAAAGAAATCACTATTCATTTCTGATCACAAAATAGGGCTAATACAGGGGCCAAAGTCTAATCAGTAGAAATGCTCACGATTGAATTACCACGGTGACTTACCAGTTAAGAACTAGCTGACAAGCTTTAGATTTGAGCATGCAACTGGATTAGAACCCAATATAGAAAAATTCGAACCCTAGGATGGCTTAGGCTCCACCTGGCACAAACATCAGACTAAAAAACAAGCAGAATACCTTGTAAAATTGATTTCTTTGGAGCATGATCAGAGAAAGCATTTCATGCCAAATGTCACAAAAAAATCTTGAAGAAAAAAAAAAAAATCAGGAATGACACCTTTAAGATTTAAAACATAAGAGACAAAAATATGTCGCTCTGAATGGGTCAGTAAATGATTGGATTTTCCCTTTCCTTTCACAACACATTTTCTTTCTCCACATTCATTTCTATCCTATTCTTTGGTGGGTTTGCATTGGACAGGATCCCAAGCCTTATAAAAGCAGAGCATATTACGACAAGACGAGAAAAGAAGAGAAAGGTCATTGTGTCCTTCTAAGGGAGAGCCAGACCAATATTCCTTTCTTTATGGTGTAACAAATGCACTTTCATAAAGCACCTTCCTGGTGCCATCAACTAAGAGAGAGGGATATTTTCATAGGCTTCAAAGACCTGACGTACGTGCATTCAAATTGTCGTATCAAATATACACAGTCCTCCACGGTTTCACAGCAAAATGTACAGAATAAAAGTGTGCATTATGAGCTTTCTGATACAGGGTTGGATAGAGTTATCAGGAAAGCAATGATGAAAAGGGCAGAGTGTTACACTCCAATTCATTGCTGGGGATTTACCTTTAGGTTTTCTCTAAACCCAGTATCTCGCTACCTGTGAAGGCTGATCATGTATCGCATGCTGCGGCCTCTCAGATATATTTACAGAACAGTACCTCAATTTCCTTCGCGCTATAGCATCGGACCACAATGCTCAGAGTGATTTATCTCTCTCGACTGGGTCCTGATTTAGATCTGCTACGCTCCTTAGCTAACCAGGAGAAAAAGTCCAACAAATCCATCTTGCTAAAATAAAAACAGTGAGGTGAGGTCTGCCGATCTTCCGTGCTGGAACAGAGAGGAGCACTGCAGCCCACATACTGTAGCCTGACCCATTTCTGTAAAAAACTACAGCAGAACTTGAGCAACCCATCCAAAGGGTGTCAGAAACAGAACACACAAATTCCTCCAACAGGTTCTCCTGGTGATTGCAGCCTACGAAACACAATCTCCATCGACTAAATATAGAGCCAAACTACACTGTTCAGAGTTAGAATGAGCTCGCCCGAAAGCCCTGCGGGATACTTTAGCGCTCTCTCTCAGACTTAATGCTCTATCGTCTCAGTTACTGCTCTCTCAGTATCGGCATCTGAACTCTTGCTGAGTGTCATTACAAGTGGCTCTGATGAGGCCTTCCACTGAGTCCAAGCCCTGCTGTATACTAGCATACAACCTAAATACTAAACACTACTATGGAGAAACACGAATCCTCAGAACAGATCATATTCAGTGAGAATGACCAAGTCAGCAGTTTTCCACTTTGCATTTTTACACTTCATCACACAATAAAGCTTTCCAAGGTCTCCAATAAAGCCTTATTTTTCACTTTAAGGCATGCACGTAATCCACAACCTGCCTGTATTAATCCTACAAGCGAAGTCTCAAAGCTAACGAAATGTAAGCAGAAAGTGGTTTAAAACAGTGCCATTCCTTAACCTGCTAACATCACATTCTAGCAGCAATAACCAGTGTGCTCTCCAGAGGCAGTCATGGTAGTATTGAGATCCATAATACATAGCCCATATGCTATAGAATGTTTGTATTTTAATGTTTACCCATCCACTTCTGACATTTAAGTGGGTTTGTGTACCACAAACAGTCACTCATTTTTACATCTCTCTCTCATCACCACTCTCTCTTCATCTCAGAATTAGAGTTTGTTAAGGAGCCTCTAAGAACCATATATTTAAGTGTTTTTAAGACTGATCAGGTTGGAGCTGCACAATATGGACAAAATATCAGTACTGACATTACACTGCTACATATTGCAATTGTGATGCCTTTCATGATATTACAGGATCTCTTTTCTGGAATTAAAAAACCTTGAAGTCTGTACATACATGAAGACTGTGATTTCTCATAACACCCAGTAACTCACCAGCAGCTGTGATTGGTCACCCTGTTAGAGGTTCAGTTGCAAATTGCAGTCTTTTGCGATGTCAGTATTGTAGAGATGGATTTGCAGATAACGAATAACAGGTGGTGTATTGTGCAGCCCTAGATAAGACTATAGGTGCACTTGTATTGTGCCTCATTAGAAAAGCAATTCGTGCTAAAAACTCATTATAGCTTCAACATGAGCAGGCTAAACTGCTATAGGCTCAATAAGTGGACATTTGTAAATGCAAATATATTTGTTCAAAATAGGCTGTACTTACAACTCACTTCCCATATAAGGACTGTAATAACTAGAGAAACTTTAAGAATGTTTGATTACAACTCTTGTTTTGTTTTGACAAAAAAGCGAGGAAAACTGATATTCCGAGACATGGGTCCTTTAACGACCAGCAAGGTTAATCTACAGACACCAATATCTGGATCAAATAGTTCATATGTAATTGCTGCTCCAAAGGCAGGAAAACGCAAAAACATTATTTACTTCAAATTCTATTGGTTCATTCATCACGAAAGATTCACACAGTGTAAAGGTCAGCTGCAGTTTACAAACGAAGAAAAATAAAAAAAGGACATACATGGCTTTCATTGGACAGCAATGGTATATTTTAAAAAATAAATCAACATTTGAATGGGCCTGGTGATGGTCAACTGCCGTAGAGTCAGGTCAGAGGAGTTGAGTGCAGATTATACAAAGAGGGAGCTCAAAGGAAGTGAAAACTTTTGCCTTCACTTCTTCTTTGTTTTTATCATTTGGAAAAGAAGAAGGCTAATAAAATATTTATGGTGCCAGGCAACTGTTCATGTCAAGATGAATACGTAGCTGACGGTAAAAGCTCAGGAAGAGGAGGAGGAAGGAGATGAAAAGAGAGAAAAGAGGAAGAGTGACGTGCATCATTGCAATGATGCTAAGAGGTGGGGGATGGGGAGGATCAAGGAGAGTGAGGAAAAGAAGCTGGAGACACGAAATGGGACGTCAAAGAGATCTATAAACTATAAATTCCAGCAAAAAAGGGGGGAGGTACTCAAGATTAAATAAAGAAGATTCAAATATGAAAGAGAGGAAAATGAGAGACAGACAGACAGACAGAGAGAGAGAGAGAGAGAGAGAGAGAGAGAGAGAAAATAAAAGAATTAGAATAGAAGAACAGAAGAACTTTGGTGCCATAATCACTACTGGAAGTGTCCATGGTGCTGAAACCTTTGACAGATAAATCCTCTGGCACGCAGAACAGAGGTCCCTCAGTGCTGTTTGTGTGTGCATGTACGTGTGTGTGAATGTGCGTCGGGGTGGAGAGGGGTAGCAACAACCTGACAACCAGAGTGCTCTCAGTGTCTCCCCTGTCACTCAGAGATAGCAGATAGCAGTGAAGTGAAACTGAAGACCCCAAGGACACTGGGGCGCCTCATCAGAAGGTGCAGCCAGTGCTGCAGGCAAAGCGCATCATCCAGCTTGAGTGACAAGCCCCAGGTAGGCGAGAGCGCTAGCTAAAAGCCCTGCAAGTGCGCCGCAAGCAAGGGGGGTGCCAAAGGTTCAGCACTCAGCGGGAGGTCCAGCAAGCCCTGTGTGATGCTACACCCTCATCCGTGGTTTGACTGCACCATGTTCTCCATGCCTACACCTCCAGCCACAAACTTCACCCCGATACTAACACACACACAAGGCATCATCAAGAATTGCAGTCTTTCACAGCAGGTCATTAGCCTGCTGCTGATGGAATCTCGAGGAGAGAGAGGTTGAAGATGTTCAGGCTAAGCTAACAGGCTCTTTTTGCCACTTGCTACCCCTAAGGGCCAGGAGGATCACTCTAGCTGTATGGGGTCCAGTGGCCAGGAACAGATAGCTCTCTCAAATGCACAGGAGGCTGATCCTGTGGGGGTAAGCTTCAAGGGTTTTTCTGCTATCAGGTAAAAAAGTGGAGCATAGAACAGGGTGATAGGCCTCCAAAAAAGCACCACCGGGTAACTGGCTATTTCAGTGACCCGAGTTCAAATCCTGATGGTGCCAGAGGCAATGGAGCCCAGGAGTCCAAGAGAGCATAACTGCCCACGCTCTCTGAGCAGGAAGGATGACTTTGGCTGCCTTCAAACGATAAGCAATTGCACACTGGTCACACAGCACAGATGTTTAGAAGTTTGGGCTTTTGCGTGCTGTCATGTTGGATCACAGTATGTCAACAAGATGCTCAAACAGCAGCTTATTTTACTGGTTGAACTTGACTGAACTCTAACGCTAGAAGGCTAATGTTGGTAACAAACAAGAAGTTAATAGACACACAATTTTATCTTATGTGTTTCCACAACTTCTCCAACCCTCATCAAACCACATCGAGATCCTCATTAAGGCGATGCAGACATGTCAATGTGATTTAGATGACATTTTGTGAGTTATATAAAATAAAAAAACTTAACGACAAAGCTTAACAACAGGAGCAACCAATTTCCCCTTTACATGCACATCTACCAGGCATCCATATTCCTGCATGATGCATGAAATTTGGCACAGCACCAACAGTCAAATGGCTGTCACCAGTATTCAGCCAAAGGGTTGTTTTTATAACTCACAGTAAGTCATACTGCATCCTTAACCACATCCACAAGTCTATGTTGCCTTAATAAAGAGCTGGATGCAGTTCTAGAGGGTTAAGAGAAGTTTTGGGGTGTATTGATGAAAAAGATTAGGGTGACTACTGACTACAAGGGCTTGTAGCAACATTAGCCTAAAGCTATAAACTAAAATAGCAGTAGACAACAAACTTGTCTTGGCAGACTGACTACAACTCGGGTGGGTAAAAATTATTTTTTTGACAAATGATTCCTTTATCTAGTTCAGGCACTAATCATCAGAAAGTTGTGTTTGTTACCCTCACACATTAGTTTCTTTATACAGAATTGGGAAGTCAGTGCTCTCTTCCACACTGTTTAGGTTGAGCAGCACTTCAAAAAAACTGCAATGGCTGGCTTCATGTGTCTCAGGGAGTGTATGCTTGCCTGAGCACTTCAGGATTGGTAGGAGGGGGAGATTCAGACAGAAGGTTGGAATTGGCAACAACTAACATTGGGAAGATAATTGGGTCAAAAAACAAAAAGAAAATTTTTTTAACATTGACTGATATACAGAACTGTGTAAAGGTAGTAACAAAAGAGCTAAGACCAATCTCTTTCTTCAGTCTCAGCCGGCCATCAACCCCATCTTAAGGGAGCCCCAGTCCATGAACTGGAAGATTAAAATCAATATGAGGCTGATGCTGACAGATGGCAAGGAGCAAGTCTATCGCAGTAGGTCTCAATGATGGCTGCACGAAGAAGAGGAGGGCTGGGAAAAGAGCCGTGGTAAAAGAGCTGAGTGTCAAGAATGGTGGAGAACTCATTTCTGGGTAATGGATGAATTCTGAAATGCTGATGGCAACCTCCAGCAGTGCCTGGCAGGACATTAGTCTCCAATTCCAAACAAAAATCCAGACAGACTCTCACTTTCTCTTTTATTTCTCTCTCTCTTTGTTCCCTGACAGAGCAGTTTATACCACGCTTAGGTGCAAATGGTCCAACTTTGTTTTTAAATGCCAGTCTTGAAGGGTGAGGACGCATACATCTACACTGCGGATGTAGAAGATAAGAGACAGCAGTCAGCAGGTCTTTGGATGTGGCGCTCACTGTGAAAGTAGATCATCCTATCTTTGTGTCACCACATGATGTACAATCATGCTAAAATTAACAGCAGTATTGACTACTATGGTGTTACATTTCAGCCTGTTAAAATGGAGCCTCTGAGTATCAACACCAAGCCCACCACAACCGAGCCGCTATCGGGTATCAAAAGACATCACCCACAGACAGACTTCGTACATAGTGTGAGTAACAGCTCTCCATAGGACTTCCGTTTGTTTGTCCCACCTTCAAAAGCTGTGCCTCCTACCCAGCTGAGCACTAATGAGGATACTGAAATGTTAAACCCAGCAAGCAGCTTTTGAGCCCAGACACAACGTGATCAAGCACAGTCAGTCCTTTTTTTTGCGGTGGACATTTCATTCATGCACTCACTCACTCTCTCTCTCTCTCACACACACACACACACACACACACACACACACACGTCTATCAAAGAATGGTTGAAAAAGCATTCAGACCTTAATCCAATAGAAATGTTTTAAAATGACCTAAAGCTTATGCGAGAAAGCTGATTTATTTTTACAGATTTTTAAAATAGTTTTGCATAGCTATTTTAAATGTGTCACTGTTGTTTTGATGTTGCATTCTGTTAATCCTAACTTCACTCCACCCTTAATATGAAGCTACTTATTAGTGAAATGGTGTGTATTGGCAGATATACAGCATATTTTCACCCCCAAAACAACCAATTGCCGCTTTTACACCTACAACTAGCAAAACCTTTGATAAGACCGCCTAGACATAATATTTCATAATGTTAAACAATGAAGAAGCATGAACCTATGTCTGACAATGGCTGACAGCAAAAGTTATGTTGCAGTCCTATAACCAGATTTGGTGATTACATTCTTTTGGTAGATTTTTACTTTTGAAACTTTATATGTAAATGAATGTACTTATAACAGCAAAATGACATGGCATTGGTTGTAAATAGGACATTTCATTTACATGAGGGTATGAAGTTAACCTACAAGACACAAAAGACTACCATTCAGTACATTTTCTACTTAGTAGTAATTTATATACCGTTTAAAAGAATGGAACAGTATGTTTTTAGGGCGTGGACACACATAAACTGGATTGGGGATCCACTAGAAGGCCCAGTATACTCACCTAACCAGATGCCACTATACCAGTGAAACAACCAATACGTAAGAAAGTCAAGATCATTTTGTAACTCTTCACTTTCTCTGGGTTCCCTACAATGTTAGCGCACACACACACACACACACACACACACACACACACACACACACACACACACACACACACACACACACACACA
>JBBJLS010000032.1:2640965-2669169 GCA_037577275.1 Bryconaethiops microstoma | reverse complement strand
CACACACACACACACACACACACACACACACACACACACACACACACACACACACACACACACACACACACAAATGTCTTAGCAAGCAAAGATTATTGGGGCATTTCTATATTTTATAGATATTAACGGCAACCAGTAAACATCAAGACAGACACCTTAACTAACCTTATCTCCTCACTCAACACAGACATTTCTAATTATGTCTGTCCACCTGAGCAGCCATACAGAAAAGAAAGGAGTCATGTTGTAGTTTTTAGCACCTGTATATACATATATGCATTTCTGGTGACAATGAGATCTTGCTAATAAACTCTCTAATGACCAGTTGTGGTGACACTAAAGCTCATCTCCTCACACAGTGGCATAGAGTGCAGCTGACTCATCCATTTAAAACAGGGAAACTTCTGCTTAAGTGATGTGAGAATAGGACTGATTTTGCTGACCTTGTCCATCCTGTCACTGTCACAGGCATTTACTGAGGCCTCGGATCTGCCATTTAGCAGGGCACACTCTCACACTCTCTCACTCACACTCTCTCACTCACACTCACACACAAAGACACACACAACACTGCATTATACAGATTCTGTTTAAGCAACACACTAAAAGCGAAACCCTCTGAAGAAAAAAGGAGCCTTTATCTCTAAAATAAAGACAAACAGTCCACCCAGGCAAAATAATACACAGACACACAAACACACACACATTCACAGACCAAGTACACATACGCACACACTCATACTTCAAAAGGGCCCTTCACGGAGAGGAGCGTTTCAGCTTGCCATGCTGAGGGCACATGGGAAAGAGATTTACAGCAGACGGAGCGCTTCCACTATCAATGACTTAACCAGCAATCTGCCAAACAGGAGACTGCCCTACAGCCATAATATTGTGCACACACACACACACACACACACACGCACACACGCGCACGCGCACACACACAGAAACACGCAAACACACATGGGCACACACACAGCACGCATACACACGTGAAAGGAAGGACATAGAAAGAGGGGTAGAATGGAAAGAGGAGAAACACTGAAAAGGGAAATGAGGGGAGAAAGAAAAGAGAATTAAAGGTACCTTTCACTGAAGGCAAAAGAGGACAGATAAAGACAGAAAAAGAGAACAGGAGGAAGGAGGAAAAAAAACAACAGATTGAAAAGAGGACAGCACAAAAGAGAAAGAGAAGGAGTGAGTGAGAAAGAGAGAGAGCGAGAGAATGAAGAAAACGGAAAGAGAGGGAGAGTAAAAATGGAGAGAACAAGCGAGAGAGAGAGAAAGGATTGTGAAAGAAGAGAGAAAGGAAGACAAAGGGGGCCGGTAAAGAAAGACAGAAGAGCAAAAAAGAAAAATGAGAAACAGAAAAGAAAAAGGAGAGGGAGCAACCGAGAGAAAGAGAGGTGGAGGTAGAGAGAGAGAGAGAGAGAGAGAGAGAGACAGAGAGACAGAGAGAGGAGAGAGATAGAGAGAGATAAAGAGAGATAGAGAGGAGAGAGTGAGAGAGGGGGGTAGAGAGTGAGAGAGCGAGAGTGAGAGAGAGAGGAGTGCGAGAGAGAGGAGAGCAAGAGAGAGAGAAGAAAGTGAGACAGAGAGGAATGGGGGAGAGAGAAAGGAGAGAAAGGAGAGAAAGAGAGAGGGAGGGGGGAGAGAGGGAGGGGGAGAGAGAGAGGAGAGAGTGAGAGAGGGGGGTAGAGAGTGAGAGCGCGAGAGAGAGAGAGGAGTGCGAGAGAGAGAGGAGAGCAAGAGAGAGAGAAGAGAGTGAGAGGGAGAGAGAGAGGAAGGGTGGGGGGAGAGAGAGAGGTGCGGGGGGGAGAGAGGAGACGGAGGTTCATTAAGACAGCGGTAGGCTTGAAGAGATGTGAGCTGCTGGACCGGGAGATAAGTGCAAGCTGAACGTGTCCGACAGCAGTAAGTACAGTCAGAACAGAACAGAACTCAACACAGCCTGCAGCCATGCAGGGAGCCTGAGCAAAGGAAACAGCCCACAGACACACAGCCAGCCAGCAGCTGCACTGATGAAGAGGGAACCAGTAGCACCCTGCAGCAACACTCTTCTCTTTTCATCTCTCCATCCACTCACACACAACACGCCTGGGCTATTTAAAGCTGGTGCTCGTTCGGGACTGAGACACATCAATATGAGCTCCAATTTAAAACACAATGGATGGAATGCTTAGAGATACAGATGAAGCCTGGACAACAAATTTCACCATTAGAGCCACAGTAAAATGGATTTACTGAAAAAAAAAACACTTAATCTCAACACAGTACCTTACTCTTTAGCCATGAGAGACCCCAGGAGAGACAGTATCATAAGCCATTAGTGGTGTTTAAAGATGTAATCCAAGTGCCAAGTACAAATCGGCAACATAATCCTTTAGATATCTTCAAACAGTTCATTTTAATCAGATTAATTTTGGATTATGCTTGGATTATCTTGTTACTTGGTTTCATACCATCTGAAGATACAAGCCTAATCCCTTCTTCTTTCTGTCTCCCAAAACTACTGTCATCAGTCACAGAGACATCGCACTGACAATCCATTTCATTATGTATTTTATATCTACACTCATAGTCTGTTTCTTCAGCTACACTTATGATATAGATAAACTTTGCAGTTAACAATTGCGGACTGTACTCCACCTGTTTGCCCGCTTTAACCCCTTCATCAATGGTCAGGAGCACCACAGGACCACCAGTCGGAACCATTTGGGTGGTGCATCATTCTCAGGACAGCAGTGACTCTGATGTGGTACTGGTATGTTAATGTGTTTGTGTGTGTTGCTATAAGTAGATCATAAACCGCTGTCCTGCTGGAGTTTTAGAAGTAAATGTCCACTTCCTGCCCACTTTCTCAGATGCATCTCACCTGTTGGTCCACCTTGCGAATGAACAGTTACTGTTTGTAGTTGATGAGCTGATGAGTTAGTCCTCCTCTAGGCTTTCATCAGTGGGCAGTTTCAGGCCACAGGACACAGATAGCTGGATCATTTTTGATTGTTGGACTTTTCTGAGCCCAGCAGTGCCACTGAAGTGTTTGAAGTGTCAGTGTCATGGCTGTGCTGAGAAAAATCCCCGTAATAAATGATTCCAGCTCCCTGATGGCCCTGACCATTGGTGAACAGGGTAAAGGGGTCTAACAAAGGATTCAGAGAAACAGATGGACTACAGTGTGCTACTGTAATCTACAACATGCAATTATATGGTTAAGTGGAGCTAATACAATGTGATGAGGTAGGTGTAATTAAAGAAATGACATCTTATATCTTATATATTATGTATATATTAAGCACCCAAAGTTAGCAGAAACAAGTTTAATTCATGAGAAGTATATAAATCATTTATAGGTTACTTAATGTATCAAATAAATAATTAATTAACAAAAATAAATTACAAACATTAAAATGTATTTCTTAAAAATAATTGTTATTATTAATAACGGTTCCCGGTTTATATGCTTATTATCAGTCTTTCTAATCTAAAGTTTGCTTGAAGGTGTTAATAGAGAGATTAACTATGATTTTTAATTAAGACCTAACCAAAAATGAAAGAAAGTGATAGAAACATGATTCATACTTTTCAGTGGGATTATGAGTTGATTTACCTCTAACACTACAACCCGGCACTGTTATATGAATATGAAAGGTTTGGTGTCCAGTATTTATTTAATGATAAAGCTTGGAAAAGAGCTTAAAAACATGTAACAAGTGGCTACTGATTATTAGACCCCGAGCTTTGTCTCTTGATTTAAAGGGACTGATGGTAATGTAGTGGTTATGCTTTAAAAATCCTTTTCAGGCATTGCTGGAGCCAAAGCTCAGCATACATCACACATGCTAATACATTTTCACAAAACAAACATGCCTCCTGAAGCCCATTCTGTGGCTGAGAGAGATAAAATAACTCCCAGGAGGCATTTTTGTTTTCATTAACAATGCACTCAGCAAAGCCTGACACAGTCCCTCCTCTATACAAACACATCATACGCTCAGTCAGACACTCTTGGAGATGTCCCACAGTGCTTGTGTAGTCATACTGAGTCCTGGAGCATGCATACTGCCCAGCATGGAGCCAGGCAGTAAGTGAACTCAACCATGGACTTCCAAAGTCCACAGTTACCTCGTGTTTCTGACAGTACTGTGTGCACTATCAGAGCTGTGTAATTCAGCTTGTCATGTTTGGAGAAAGACAAATTGCTATGATCCCAAAAAAACCTACTCATGGCAAAGTATTGAGGTGTGAGCATCATGATATGGTACTATATCTGTGCAAACAGTAGCAAATAATAAATGAGACAATGTACCTGGAGGACATTTTAATCTTCTCAGTCAAAATGTTGCAAAATGCTAATTACTTCTTACACATACATCTCATAGACAGCTTTTCAAAACAGCTTTTCACAGAAACAGCTTTGCCAAAAAGAACTTTTTAATAAAGTACCAAATAAATGAATTGTGGAATCTGAATACCTTCATCCCCATCAAATTCATTTTATAAACATGCTTATGAACTTTTAGATTCGTACATTCAAAGTCAAAAGACATGTAAATCTGAAGTGGATATGGACCCTTGAAGTGTAGTAAAACCAAAAGGAAAAATCTTCCCGTATTTCCTCCTGCTACGACTACAATCGTTTGGCAGATGCTTTTATCCAAAGCGATAAACAATATGAGGACACAATCAAGCTTCAGCTTATCATATCTGCTAAATGTATAAAGTAAACCCCCACTTTCACGCGGATCAGCAGTCGTGGATTTTTGAACCTCCCGCCTCTGAGTACAGCTGACTGTGACGTCCGCCCAAATGCTCTGCCCTTCTGGCCATGCAGCTCAGCATCTCGGGCAAGAATTACAGGCCGACGGCCGTGGTTCGGGAGGGGGCCAAGATTTCATTTTAAATTTAGCTTAATACATTACCCTTAACGAAAATGTATACAGGGGCGGACTGGCACTCTGTCCGTTCTGCCGCGCTGAATTTAAAACTCACTCTCTCTCTCTCTTTCTGTCTCTCTCTCTCCATCTCTTTCTCTGTCTCTCTTTTCTGGAAAAGTCCGAGACGGCCGTTCTGCCGTGCACCAGACGGCCGTTCTGGAAAAGTCCTCTCTCTCTGTTACTGCTCAGAGAACACAAAGAAAGCTGCATTGGGATAGTTAATAATGCTTGTTTTTTCTCTTGTTTTTCATTTTGTAGTTCTTAAAGCTCTATATTTTTATTACTGTAAATGAAATTAAAAGAGGCTGTTGAGCTGAGTCGCTGTCCAGTGTCTTCTTTAACCGGTGGGTCACTACAATACAACTCGCCGCCGGATGAACAGTAAAATTACTGCTTATACAAAAGAAAAGGACGCCACATACCAAAGAAAATGTCTGTGCATGAATTACAGTGCAGTCTGTACAGCAGTAATATCAGTAATTACATTCTAGCACTGCAGGGGTTCAGTGTAAACTGTACAGTACGGATATGGGCTTACCTTTACATTTTTAAGAGTAATGTATTAAACTGAGTTTAAAATGAAATTAAAGTGTTTTTGGAGCATATTTGGGGTATATTTAGGGTTTACACTATAAAAAAAGTCATTTTAGGCTTTCTTTTTTTTACCAAAACACAACAAAGCGGTTTTTCACTATACGCGGGTGCTCTTGGAACATAACCCCCACGAAAAGCGGGGGATTACTGTATTTACATTCTAGCACTGCAGGAGTTCAGTGTAAACTGTACAGTATGAATACAGGTTCACCTTTACATTTTCTTTAAGGCTAATGAGTTTACAATGAAATTAGTGTTTGGGGAGCATATTTGGGAGTGTATTTAGGGTTTACACTATAAAAATAGGCATTTTTAGTTATTTTTAACCACATCACAACAATGCAGTTTTTCACTGTACACGCATGCTCTTGGAACGCAACTTCCAAGAGGTTACTGTATATGTATCTCTATGGTCAAGATTTGGCTGTTCCATTTGTAGGGGCATTTTTAAGAGGCCTTTTCCATACTGAAGTGCTAGTGATAGAGGAAACTGTGATGGGCATTAATTGTTTGGATCTGTGGTGATTAAACCATGCAAATATTTTAGATAATGGGTACAGAAAAGTTACATGATTCTAACTGTATATACAAGTTACATGATGAACTATTAGGGCCCAAGCTTCCATAATGTGCAAGTTACACTAGCCTCATAGCCTTAGTGTAAAACTAAAGAAGCACACTTTGAACACCAAACTTGTCGCGACTGACTGACGACACTTGGGTTAAGAGGTTTTCATTTTTTGTTAAACTTCTCTTTAATGAAGCCGAGTGGCACTACTGGGTTATCATGAGGTTTGTATCTTTTTCTGCTTTTACAAAACCAAATCATCAATATTCACTCTGTCTTCAGATCAATTCAGAGGAAAACCAGGCTTTCGTACCCAGTTCACCATTTTGCTGTTTTGTTTTACAAACAATGGCCAATTAGGCAAAGGCAGGGGCTTTAAGCCTGAGAGAGAGAACCAGAGAGAGAAACAATGAAACAATAAAAAGGAAGGAGAAGAGGGGGATTGCGCCTGGGAAGAGATCCGCAGAGAGAAGGCGGAGCAGTGTTATGCTGGAGCTCTTATTTGATGATATAACATAAAGCACAACTGCTCACACCACAAACTGCATGAAGCAAGAATGTGCTAAAAACGTTGTATCGCTTTATACTTTTTTTGTAAGAACAAAGCAATTTGACTGCTGAAAAATGTATAAAATGATTAAGTGAAGTCAGTCCTGTGCAACTTCACAAGCTTTAATTAGTCAGAAATGGAAAAACTAAATAAATGACTAAAATCTTTTCAGAAGTGACCAGAATGACGGCACTGCAGATGATTCTAAATGAGTGAGGAAGCTGGACATTATAAGAATGGCTTCATAGTAAGATGGATATTCATTATGCGTTGAATTAATTAACATTTTATAATTAGGTGAAGGTATACCGTTGCAGCAGTAACCTTTTCATACATTTACAATACATCTTGATATGACACATGGGAAAAACTCTGCCGCTGGAATTTTTACCATTCACTTTTTTGTTCTCATGACCTGCTCACAGTCCTCCAAGCAATAATCCAGTCACTTACCATTCATGAATACGTCCAGTACTAGGGTTGGGTCAGGTGGTGGCTGACAATCATTTACAGCTAAATACAAGGGATAGTCTTTCTGGAGCAACTTGATTTAAACCCATGACCTCTTGGTCCAGAGGCAAGTATCTTACCCACTAGGCCACCACTCCTTATCACCCCTTATTACAATCATCACAGTGAGGAGCCCAGCATACACAAACACACACACACACACACTAACCAGCCATACCTGTTGTGCGACCAAAACAGCCCTGACATATCAAGACATGGGCTTCACAAGTAAATGTGCTTATATTTATTATTACCAGTAATTTCAAACTCTTGAATGGTGTACCTGCTGATCCTTACTTTCCTACAGTTTATGTGAGGGAGTATAGAGTATGTGAGGTGTGTGTGTATGTTTGTGAGGTGTGTGAAAATGATGCAAGTGACAGATGGCGAGGTGCAGGGCGAGACAGAGTGAAGCAGCATGAGGGGAAGTGGGGTGGCCGGAGTGGAGCAGAAGCCGCTCCGCGGGAAAGGAACTTCTCCTCCTTACAGCCACAGCAACCACAGCCACTCTCAACCAATCACAGAGCCAGAGAGAGAGAGAGAAGGTAAGGTGTAGTGAGATGGGGTGAATGGAACCCTCAGGTCTTCAAACAGCCCTGCTCTCTACAGGAGGTGGGTATAAAAAGAGAGGAGCAGAAAAGGAAGAAGAAAGAGGGGGTAAAAGAGGAAAAAGAAGGAAACTTAAGACAGAGATAAAAGCTACGATCGCACGGCTGAAGTGGCACAAATCTGACTTTATATTTCTAAATGTGACATGAATACAAGCTGAGTGAGCACAAAAAGCTGAACCACTTTCATATGTGACACCTCAGATGCATTCACGTTCGACTTTAATAAGAATGGCCAGATCGGAACTCATGTGTTTTTTAGGGATGCACTGTTCAGGTTGATACTATGACCTTTCTTGGAAACCTGATTTAGAATTTTAAAACAAATTCAAGCTGAGGGTGGACAATACTACAGACTAACTATACTCTCTTTGTATTGAAAAGTACTAAGATATGCTGATCCAGTTATCACTGGTCATAAAATTGGACAGGAGGGCCAGCCTATAGATAATTAATAACATCTACTGATAGTTCATACACTGCAGCACCGCATTTGAACCTCATCACAAGTACAACAATGAAACAATGACTGGTCCCTAAACATTTTTAGCTTTAAGCTGCAAATGTCTGTGTGTAGCTGCCATATCATCACTATTAGCTTGATGTTAACTAATACAGCTAACATAAATAACAGCTTTTTATGAAATAAATGTAAACATTTTTGCATTAAACAATGCCATTTAATGACATTCTCACATTTTGGCTATATCGGACTGTCTAAATAATTAATATTCGTGGGTATATTTGCAAAATTACCCTTACTAGATTTACAGGCTGCTAGGGGACAGAGCTGGATGTTGTGGGCTTTAAAAAAGGAGCCTAAATTGATCAGTACAGGGACCATTTCACTACACATAATGCATCATATTGCATTTGATGCTCAATCACAGACAGACTCCGTGAGTCTCAATCTAGTATGAATCAGACCCATCTTAGGTAGCTTTTACTTTTCTTCCGACCTGTTGGTGATGCTGCTGTCTGAATGGGGAACCAAATCCAGGTCTTTGATGTGAGGGGCATTATTGTTGAGGGATCTGAACAGAGTGATCCAACCATTAGTGATTCAATATAGAGGCAAAAAAACTGGCCCTAAATTATTAGCTGTATTTAACAATTGTGATTCCAGTTAGGCTGTCATTTACATTTTTCTCCATTTATCAGCCACTATTATGCAAGTGTTATTTATTTAGAAATGTGTGTAAGTGAGTTCTGGGAGGGTAGAGGCCAAGGAAGAAGGACTATTTTGGAGTAAAAACTCAGAACGGAGCAGTAAGGCTCACAATGTGAATGTAGGCAGGCAGAGTGAGAGTGAGTGTGGAAGAGAGAGAGATCAGACAGAAAATAAGGAGTACTAGGTCATGGCAGGGTTAAATGCTCAGAGGTTCCTACATTCCCCCAACGTAGTGCTGAATAATTCAGCCAACAATTTAGGAAAGCGAGTGTCTGTAGAAGGTAGTATTCTTTCTCGCTCTCCCTCTCTCTCCCTCTCTCTCTGCTGACATACAGTCTCTATAGTGTGTGTGGTGCCATGAGAGACAAAATCTCTCACAAGTTGACCTCATGGCATTAAAACTTCATGAACCTGTGAACTCCGTATGACTCCTGTGGATGTAACGGCAGGCAGACGTGAGCAAAGCCGTGTGCAGCGATGTGAAGCCTGACTGGAGACCTGAACTGACCCAGCAAGCTCACACGCAGTCGGTATATGTAAAATTCCATAGTGACCTTTGTGAAGCCTGGAGCTATGTCCAGCGTTCAGCATGCATAAAACAAGCAGAAGTTAATGGAGAACTTCTCAATAAAGCAAACGTTGCTAGTATCTGAAAACAGTTTTGGGGTTTTTTTGAGTAATATTGGTAATTTTATGAGAAGGAAATCATACAGCATGACCCAGTAACTCTCATTTATCATTAGCTGCATTAAGTGAAGTATTTCTAAAAGGGTCTAAGAAGAGAAAAGGGCTAATATGAATATTTACTGAGAAAAACAGTACAGAGTGACTAAGGCAGGGGTGTCCAACTCCAGTCCTGGAGGGCCGAGGTCCAGCATGTTTTGGTGATTTCCCTGCTCAGAAACACCTGGTTCACCTCGCCAGTTTATTGTCAGGTTTAGTGATTGTGTTTGAGGAGAACCACCATCAAACTGTGCTGGACACGGGCCCTTCAGGATCGGAGTTGGACACCCTTGTGCTAAGGACTGGTTACAAGTGTGTTTTTTTCAATAGGAACACAGAACGCATGGCTACAGTTGACCCGTAAAATGACACAGTTACCTCCCTCTACCCAGTTTGAGAGAGAGTGTGCCTGAGTGACAGGGTGATCCTCTCAACTCCAGCATGCTCTGCTCTTCAGGGGAGCATGTTCAGCTTCAGTAAACAGCCAAAGTGGCAAGAGCTCCTCAATTATTAATGGAGGACAATTCCCTCAGCCCATGCCTCAACACCTTACCCAGTCTGCCTTTACTGCAGTCCACCTTCGGTGACTGCTGGCCACTACTGCAACCAGCTCTACTAATAAATCCATCCCTTATACTGGACACACAGTATAAGGGGTGGAAAAATGCATTGTTGCATCTTTTTCTGTTGTTTTGGAACACTGAAATAGATTTTAAGCAGTTATAATTGAACTCTATAAGATATGGAGATAAGATATCCAAAATTGAGATAATTTGACCAAAATCAAATTCATGAGGAAGAGCTGACAAAAGACTAACATATTTACAGTCTCTACTGTCTGTATTTCTATATACTGTCTATATATTTTACTGTTGCATAAAGAGTTTTTAGTCAAGTTTATCCTGTGAATTTAAAAAATATCATCCATTCACTCATTATCTGAACAGCTTATCCTTAACCAGGCTTATGCGGTTGCTGGAGCCAATCCCAGGAGTCATAGGGTAAAAGGTGAAGAAAAACCTTGGACAGGTTGCCAGTCCATCACAGGGCAGACACAGAGACAAACGTACACTCAAACCTAGGAGACTCAGCAACTCACGCAGGAATTGAACCCAGAAGCTTCTCACTGAAAGGCGACAGTACTGACCACCATGCCACTGTGCCAAAATCTGACCAAAATACAACTGTATTGAAAGTGGAGAGTTCATAAAGTGCAGATGCATTTCACAGCAGTTCCAGACACAACTAAAAGTATTCTGTCCACAGGTTGTATAAAACATGCAGAACACGCGTTTCTCTTGAGAGGATCACGCAAAAATGGGTGCAGATTTTACACGTGCAGCTCATTTTCCACTAGATTACTAAAATGTGAGCAACTACCGCTGACTTTATATGTAATTTTCTCTACCAGACATCACTATTGTGTGTCTCTGGCGAGAAGACTGTGATATGGCTTAAAATGCACACTCACAGCCTGTTCACAAATCTTTTTCTTTTTTTATCTTAAGCATGTTAATGCCTCATATGCGTGCAGTTAGTAAGCACTCCTGTGCACAATTTACTGTGCTCTGCCTGTAATTTCAGGGGCATTGTGAGCACAGCAATATCAAAGCACATTTTACACACTCCGTCTGCTCATGTACATACATACCTGCCTCTGAATCTTTTCCTAAATAATAAGAGTCAAATCAAAGTGAGGTCTACTATCAGTCTCTTACAACGCTACAGGTATCAGTCATTTTTTCAGATAAAGTGCATTCATTACATGCATTCTCTTAAAGAAACAGTTCAGTGAAATTTACACTATTTTCCTTTTTCCCAGATGTAGTCAACCAAGATATGTTTATTGTCTAAATGTTGCTTCTTCGGTTTAGAACTGCAGCTGTGAGGCTAATGTTGCCAAACTCTGTCCAAACAAAATACATCACAGACACTCTTCTCCACCCACTGAAACCACCTCATTAAGGCGACAAAGGCACATTCATGTAGTTTAATACACAATACAACTTATAATGAGCTATAAAAATGCACAATACTTCAAGACTACAGGCAACTTCTAGACCCATGCCGAACAACACTGGGTCTGGTATTCACAAAGCTGGGGGGAAAAAACGTATAAAGAGGACTGGTGATGTGTCTTGAACCACATCAACAAGACTGTGTCACATTAAGATCTGGATGAGGTCTAAGCATATAAGAGAGAAGGTTTTATTTTACCTAACAATTTTGGGCTTTTGACTTTTAGTGTTCTTAGCTGATCAGCTACATCTGGGCTAAGTGGAAAAGGAGTAAATTAGATTTTGCACAAATCTGTTCCTTTAAACTGTAACCATAAATCATAAATGTAAAAAAAATATATATATTTTCCAGAAGCAGCTTTAAAGAGTAATTAAACCCCACACCTGGGTTTTTGTTTTTTTTTAATCAAAAACTGAAATATATTGCCTTATACTAAAAAAACAAAAACATCTGTTTCTTTATTTTAACTCTTCAACTCTGGTTTAAACTGTTAAAAAATATATATTTGTGGACAGTTCACCATCTGCATCTCCTCCTCTGGTTCAGCTCTGCTGTACGTGTGCATGATGTAGTCGACCAGTGACAGTGACACCAGCCTCGATGATGACTCCCACGTCACGTGCGCTGGACAAATATGAATGTGAAAAAAGAGACGTCAACACGAGAACCAGCCTTAAGTTAAGTGACTACTGATCATGTTAGCAATGTTTGGGTCACATCAATGTTAAGGAGATGGAGGCCGAGCGGTATAGACCAAAGATGCTCTTTTGCATTGTAGCGCCTGCCCTCTTTCCCCAACAAACAGTGCAATGTGTCCCTCCCATTTCCCCCCCCATCCAATGAGGGGTGGAGTTGTCTGAAACTAGAAAGGTGTCATCACCCTCTAATGACTGACTGAACGATGGACTGACCACACCACACTCATATACACTATATGTACAAAAGTATTGGGACACCTGACCATTACTCCAAAAGGGACTTTAATGACATTGCATTCAAATACATAGACTTTAAAACAAGGAGTTGGTCCCCCGATTGCAGCTCCAACAGCTTCTGCTCTTCACGGAAGGCTTTCCACAAGATTTTGGAGTATTTCTGTGGGAATTTGCGCTCTATAGAGCAGTCATGAGATCAGACACTGCCGTTGGACGAGAAGACCTGGCTCACAATCTCTGTTCCAGCTGAGGTTGAGGTCAGAGCTCTGTGCGGGTCAGTCAAATTCTTCCACACTGAACTCATCCAGCCATGTCTTAATAGACCTTGCTTTGTGCCCTGGGACACAGTCATGCTGGAATAGAACAGGTTCTTCCCCAAACTTTGTCCACAAAGTTGGAAGCACGCCGTTGTCCAAAATGTCTTGGTCTGCTTAAGCATGAAGATTGTCCTTCACTGGAAGTAAGGGGCCACTTGAATTCCACTGATGTCCCAGTACTTTTGTCCAAATATTGTATCACTGAAATGCCTGTCTCCTGTAAAACCCAACTGGAATATCCGTATAAACTTCTTTCTATCATTGAACTAACAAAAATTCAGACAAATAGTAAGTGATGTCTGAGATCTCACTTGGTAATGTATATCTGAGGCTGGTTCTTAAAGACATCCGCTTGTCTCTACATTCAGAACAAAACCACATTAACCACATTCTGTATAATACACCAGAATTTAATAATAAAATACTTAGCTACAAAATATGGACTGAAAAAATGTTTTATAATAACAGTGCATTGTGTTTTCATTAAACAATTAAACAATGAGATTTAAATTATCTGTTTTGTAAAACCCTTTTATCTGAAGTTCCATCACAACAAAATAAACATTTCTATACTAGCTTTATGCAAATAAATATTCAAAAATATTGTAAATATTCAAATATGGGCATATTTTAGCAGATAAAGTGTAATTCGCATAGCTAAATGTTTTTTTTGTTGTTGAAAAAAGTACTATACAAAATTACTTATAAGAATATTAGAGATTAATTGGCAAAGCTGTGTGGTTTGTATGCATTTTTTTATGGATGTTTGTATGCATGCATTAAAAAAAAAAACTGCTTCACCATCATGTACTTCACTTACAAATGCTATTAATGATGACTGCTACTGTGGGCTTGTTGATATTCCCAATCATGCCATGCTTTCATTCACTACTAGCAATCTTAGCATTTAAACTGACATGCCACCCAGAGCAAAAGAGCTTTCCTTTGTAGAGAAGAGAGAAACCTGGTAGGTAGTACCCTACTGATACCAGCCACCAAAACCACAAACAGCATCAACTGGAGAAAAAATGAATTAAACACCACCCAGGAGTCTCAAAAGGCCTGTATGAAATGGAAGAACAGAATGAATGTGTGATTTTGCTTGAGGAACATGACATATCAGATATAAGTACCATCCAGTCTGTGCCTTCATCTTCTTTATCACCAAGTTCGTTTCTTTTCTTTTAACTCTCCGCGAACAGAAAACACAGTAAAAAGCAGGCAGTCACAATGAGTGCATGTATTATATTCTCACAGCGCACATAGTGTATTTTATGAAAATTTCCTATACCTCTTCATCCTCTGCTCCGAACCCCCTCTCCCACTCCATCTGGCTCAGTCGAGAGGGGGGAATGCATTATGAATGAAAGGGTGCTCAATCTGGGGAAAATCAATACTAACAAGTTCCAAGTTAACTGTTCCGGCACACTGCACTCCCCGTCTGCCGTCTCGCTTCACAACACACACACTCACATAAACACACAAACGCACACTCTTCTGAGATTCAGACTCTTTACTCCTTCAGCATGCAAAAGGAGGAACTTATCCGGCTCTTTCAGCACTTCTAATGAGGGCCGCTTTTCATTGGAGGCTTGCCTTCACCCTGTCCAGCACCGACGTTCACAAACGAGGACAGAAAGAGCAGTAAACTACTCCTCCCTTTCCAATCTAGCCATCCATCTATCAGTACGGGTGGTTGCTGCTGTCAGGGGGCTGGCAGCGTGAGGGCTGGAGGGTGATTGAGCGTGGCAGAGCGCTCCCTTCATCACACCACTTAGCTCCACGTTGGTGCTCTGAGCTCGCGCTTTGGGTGGGCGGCGGCACTGACGAGAGTCTATTAAAAGGCCAGGCTCTCCATCCTTCCCACCCAAACATTTCTCCTCACATCAGCCCATCCAAGCAGAATGCTCCTCTCCTGCTCTGAGGTGCCTCTCCCCCTGCTACCATGCCCCACCAAGGCATCCCGTCCATCTCCACCCTCCTGCTGGGCTAAACACAGGCCTAGCACATGTTCCCTGCCGTGAATTATTCACAGGGTCATCCGACACAGGAGGAATGGGCATACGTAGCCATACAGAGGAGGTAATGCCACTGTTTTACACAGTGGGGGTCTGACAGGGCCATCTGCCCAAAGGATCAGCACCCATATCACCAGTGCTGCCTTTTTGGCCCCTTCACCTTGTTCTTGGTGGTACCACAGATCTGAATACCAACATGGCTGGGCACATTAGATGTGGAATGCGCAAGGATTTATAAATGAAGACAAAGCTGATTAAGGAAAAAACCCACGCATTCAGGGCTTGACGGTAACAACTACCCCTGGGGCATGTAAAACACGAAACAGCAGTGTTAAAAAAATCATGCTGACGTTCAGTAGTTTTTTGTGAAAAACACATTGAGAATACATATTTGATATTTCCTGGATTCACCTTCAACATGCAAAAAACACCTGTCTACAAGAGTAGTGCGTCAACATGGTCTACAAGAGTAGTGCGTCAAGTTAAATCAGTGCAATGGCTTTGTTTGTTCAATAAATCTCAAGGAAATCTCAAAGAGTATGACGGAATTAATTCTTAAAAGATTTACACCAAGGCAGCCAAAACTACTAATGCACAAAATACATTCACTCATACAGCTGTTTACATATTCACCCGCACATGCACCTTGTTTTCACAATAAAGTCTGAATTATTTAAGAGAAGATGCATACACTCCAAAAGAAAGATGTTTACATTTTAAAAGTAGTACCTTTGCCATAGCTCTATGAGAGAGCAAACTACGCAAATCAAGATGCATTTATTAATGTTGATAATTTATTAAACTGTGAATCTTAAACACGAAAATCTTGTGATTTCCATACAGTGAAACTGGTTTCAGTTTTCATCACCTTCATCCAGTGAGACCGGCAGTGGCTGCATGTTCCAACCAATGGTTGGAGTTTCACTCCAAAATTCTGCTGTAACAGCTTTGGATATTTTGGAACTACTTTGTGGAATAAAACTGACCAAAAAGAAGAAAGCTTTATGTACATTTTACTCCCCATATAGCTTGAGTATTATTGTTACAATAGAGGCTCTCGAAGGGAACTGTAGGTTTCTACTTTGCTGTTGCTTTTTAGTTTGCTGTTCATTGATTTACCCACAAACTGTCCAGCATTGTCCACCAATTGTTGGCAACAGTGTTTGTACTTCAGTGATGAATAAATTCACTGCTGTTGTAGCTAGAAGTAACTTTTCTCAAAAGAGCCATTAAAGGTCTTTAATAAAGTTGCATTTGAAAAAGAATTAGGACAAAACCAAAGCACAAACCTTTCAAAAAAACATATAAGTATATAAATAAGCTTTATTTATTTTGGAAAAATGTATTTAAGAGTCAGACCAGGTGAGTTTAAAAAAAAAAAAGTTTACTTAAAGCACCAAGAGTTTTTGTATAAAGTGTACAAAGTGTGTCTTGTGTATAACTTTCCTATGTCACTTAAATAATTATTATATTTCACCATATTTCTCTTCTTATGAACTAAACTGGCCAGTCCTAACTTTGGGTTGAGTGTACATCAGCAGTCCTCTGACTAATGTGGGTTTTCCCACCCTCTCAGTTTTTCCCTGAGGGGTGTCTGTGTTGGAGTCAGAAAAACTTAACAAGCGATAGCTTGTGAATGGCAGAATACTAACTGTCCCATTGTCAATTCGCTCCTCCAAACAGCCACACCAGCGGCGAATAACTTTCTTTTCTATCACCATATAAAGTTGAAAAATGTTTTCACAGAGTCTTGGACACAGATGAACAGTCCAAGATGGGCTTCAGCTGTGCTGAAAAATGGGAGTGTTGGGCTGAGGGCTGTCAATCACATGTGCAATCAAATTAAAATGTTAAGATCATGCCCAGACAGTTCTCATATACATCTGTTCTTCATTCACAATACATTTTGACCTTGGATCACAAGGGAATATAAACTTGGCTCACTATTTCAAAAACACCTCTCATACAAAATCTAAACATAGATTTTAAAAGATATATTGCTGGTGTGTGAAAATCAAGTTAGACTGTCCCCTTATCTGACAGAATGTTACAGCACATCAGCCTATCAGTTTCTTTGCATCTTTGTCTCTCAGCTTCCTTTCCATTGTAAAATGACTTGTAAAAATATCACAAATTCAAAACTACCATTTACAATCATTGATCATTATAAATAATACAAATTGCACAGAAAAGGAGTATTAAGAATCTGAAGCCTGCAAAGTAGAGTCTGGGGCAACTATTAAATGTAGCAGAAATGGAATGCAATACAAGGTGATGGCTAATGTGACCTGTGAATCCTGACCTCCTACACATGCAGGAGAGTGAGAGCGAGACAGCAAGAGAGGGCGGGGAGGAGAGAAAAAACAAAAGATGGGTGAAGATGTTCTTCCACTTTGTCCTCAGGCCTTTGGCTTCACTACGGTAAGGTGGCTGACTGCATGTCTTGCGTAAGGTACTCAATAATGTAAAGTTCCGTAATGAAAAATACATTGACTGGACTTTAAATACATGAGCTGCAGTGGGGCAGAGAGAGGGTTCGCAGGGCCAAGGTTAAGATGACGAACACACACAACTACCACCGAGGGGCCAAGAGGTGAATAAGGAGAACAGTTATGCCTTAAGTGCTGCAGAAAGTGAAAATCTCCTGCCATTAAAAGTGAATATGTAGTACATCATACTTTTAAAATAGCACTAACTGAACATACGGTCCATTCATTTTTTATTTCATTTTAACCACAATGTTGAATTAAAGTGAAATAAAACTGCACCCCAAGCACCAAGTATCCAATTGGACAGAATCTTTTTGGACCAACTTTATGAAGTCCATTGAACTTATAGTTCTCCTATACGTGTGCGCAATTACAGACTGCAGCCCATCTGTTGTCATGCCTATCTGCCCTCTGGCCACTTTCTGACCACACAGACAACCAGATAATGTGTGTGATGTCTAACTCCCAACAACATTCAACAAAGAGTGGTTTCATAGCCTGTAACTGACTATTAATGAAGGGATAAAATGACTAACACAAACTGTGCATCAACAGATGGGCTATGGCAAGCGTGCAAGACCCTGGAAGAGATTTCTAATAAACTGGCTGGTAAGTGTAAACATGTACACAAAGAGGGGAAAATCGTTGATAATAATTCAAGACTGCATTGCTGAATCAGTGAATGAAAAAAAGATCTAGATTCACTATACTCTTTGCACCCTGAGTATGTTTGTTTTAATGGAGAGGAATACGTGGTACGGTTTGCTGGAGGTGGAGGTGACAGTAGTGCGCAGTGACTTGGGTTTGATGACAGCATTTCAAAAAAGCTCTTTGATTTGAGCGCAGCGATCTGCTTCCTGTTTGTTTACTGCAGTGCGATTCGGAAAAGAGTTTCACCGGGAGGCTTCATCATTAACGAGTGCCAGCGCTCAGATGCAGGACAGCACCCTGATACAAAGCTTCTTTCAAAAAAAGAGCTGAATGTTTTCAGACTCTTCACATCTGCTAAACTGCACTGTAATGTAAACACCCTTCCCTTACAGCCTGTGTCACGAAGCCTAATTGCTGTACAAGCTGTTCCAGTCATGCCGGCAGACAGTGAGCCTGTGAGTAATAATTTAGCACCACTTCACAACGTTCCTCGTTTTCAACGCTAACATGACTGATACGGCAATTTGAGAAAACCGAGATCACTCATCAGATGAACTGCAAAAATTAAGTTACACTGAAATGCTAGTGCATTTGCTTTTTAATACCAGGTAGACCGGCAGTCAGTACAAAACGCACAAATCGGCAAATTGTCAGCACACCTCAGATGATGGAATGAGTGTGAATAAATCAGAGAGAAAGAAAGAAAGAAAAAAAGTGAAAGAAAGACTGAAAAAACTGGCCAATAAAATGGAAATAAGAGAAACAATTACAAAGCAAAAGTTGGAAAGAAAGACAAATTGTGAGAAAGAATGAAAGAAACAATACTGAAAGAAAGCAGGACATAAAGGAAAGAAATGACTGACTGAAATAAATCAAACAAATAATGTGATGAGAGAATAAGTGGCTATCAGAAGGGTCCAAGCAGAATGTGAGAACTGGTTCAAACAGTAAGAGGTCGCAAAAGGATTTAAAGACAAAAGCAATTTTGAAGATGTCTGAATAACAGAGGAAAACATATTGTAGCTTGTTGCGTTGATATGTTACAGCTAATTTGTTTGAAACCGGTTAAGTAGCATCTATTTGTCCTAATGAATGAACCTACAAAATGTCATTAAGATTGGGCTTTCACAGATGTACTCCCTGAATTTGGGCTGGTCAAGTGAAGTATTCCCTACTGACAAAATATCATGAAATTTGGCATACTTCCAAAGAATATGATGGTGATGCAGAATGTCAGATGTTGTAGTTTGAACCTGAGGTACTAGCTAAGGAAGGACCAATAGGCAGCTGGTGGCCTAGGGGTTAGGGTGTTTGCCCTGTGATCAGAAAGTCATGGGATCAAATCCCAAGACTGCTAGTGGCACCCATGAGGTTCCCTTGAGTAAATTACCATCCCCCACACACTGCTCCCCGGGCGCTGTGCTCCTGGCTGCCCGCTGCTTCACTTGGTGAATTTGTTGAAATACAGAGGAAGAATTTCGTGCTGTTCACACTGTGTGCTGTGGTGTGTTCACCTTTGACAGAATGGTCACTTTGTAATTTTTTTTTGCACTGATGTTATTCAGTAGGTGGCGCTACTCTACAGATGAACTGTAATGAGCTATGGTCATGCATCTCCTAGAGGCCAACTTGCCATACAAATTTTAAACGCTTGTCGAGCTATTACCCAAAAAGTGCTTTGTGTCTACCAACCATGTAGGACTACAAGGAACAGTCAGAATGAAAGAAGTAAAGAAAGAAGGAGAGAAAACAATTGAAAGAAAGGAGGGAAATGTTAGAATGAACGAAGAACAACAATGAAAGGAATAAGAGTAATAAATAAAAAGAGAAGACACCTAATGAAAGGGAAAACGATTGAAAGAAAGAAAGAGAGAAAGAAAAAAAGAAAAAGACAGAAAGAAAGGAAAAGAAAGGCTGCAAGATGAACAAAACATGTCTATTTACTGCACTTTTTATCTTTTGCTGTAAGTTCTATTGCTTTTTCCGAAGTGTTCTTAATAGTTTCCATCAGACTGAATGTCACAATAAAGCACTTCATTATCACCGTCAAGAAATCAGCCCTCGCCTCCAGAGCCGGCAGATACAGACAGGAGCCACACAGCCAAATTAAACTCTGAGAGTTGGTCGCTTTTCTTTCTGTGGTGATAATACGGCTGCTATTGAAGCCTTCCAGAGCCTCAAAATGCAAATGCGCCCCATGCAGTGTGAATGGTAACCACACTATCAACAGAGAGGCAGGCGTTGAATTTAGGGAGAATGGGCCAAATCAAACAGCAGCCGGACGAATAGACGCACAAACGCCAGAAGCGTGCAGGACAGCGGGCGTGTTAGTAGAGGAGGAGTAAAAAAAAAAATTTTTAAACTCACAAGAAAAGTAAATGGCAATATTAAGCTGCAGAAATCTTGTGAGGATGACTGAGAGCAAAAAAATCCATGGAGAAGGGGGAGCAGACACGTAAATGGAGGATTTACAAGTGTTGCTGGAGGATTTGTAACACGACCACTGCTACATGCTCCTGTGACAGAACTGGGACATAATATGAAGGGAACATGGCGGCACACTTCTGATGTGGAGATTTTGGCCAGCAGACACGCGAGCGTGGATGGGTATTAGAGCTAATCTGCATAAACGAAGAGGTGATGAGTGGTAGTCCTATAATATGTGAAACTTGCCCTTAGTCTCAAGGGATGCTCTCAGTTGTGTCTCTGAGGACCTCTCTCTCTCTCTCTCTCTCTCTCTCTCTCTGTTATACCATCTGCTTCTTCAGGACCGGAGCTCCAATATCCTGCTTCACTGCCTCACTCTCATTCACAAACCACTACCATCCAAATAGGCTAATGTCTCACAGAATAATTGCTGCACCACAATTAATGCAGCATTCCTGGTGGATTTCCCATTAGGCGGAGGAGCACCTGGTCCAAGAGGAGATGAACACCAGTGTGTTCATTTCAGAATTAATGTTCCTACGGGCTTTGAAAGAACAGTTCAGCAGTAACACCCAAACTTTTCTCATCCTGTTTAAACCGGATGCAGTGCAGACTTGTTAATGTGGTTTAGGACTTAGTGTGACTTAATGTGAGCTATGAATCACTACAGAAAGCCATTTCAGACAACATCAAGCCTAATATTCACAAGGCAGTTGCAAACTAGAGGACTGAGCCCTAAACCATATCCATAAGTCTTAACAAAGGGCTGGATGCAGTTTGAGCAGGATGAGAGACATCTGGGGTGACTAGTGACTTCTAGTGTTAGCAGCGTTTGCCTCATAACTCTTTCTTCCTTCTCTTTTACTAAGCACTAAACTAAAGAAGCAAAATTAGGACTCCAAACATGTCTCAACTACATCTGGGGTACGCTAAAAAACCCCAAAAACTATTCCTTTAATGGTACAAGGCCTTAAACATACTGAGCTTTAACTAACTAACAACATGATCGAATGTCTGTTCTCTGCACTGGCAGCAGTGTCACTTCTTCTGCACGAGGGAAATCCTCTCCTGTACTCCCTGCGGGTCTCTCCTGCTGACAGTAACAGCGCGGTGCTGGGCCTGAAATATGGTCCTACTATATCACATCTCTGTGCGTTATCAGACAGCTCAGCGCCTCAACTAACACCACTGTGGTTTGCACAGTTATTTCTGTAGTCTTGCTCTATTATTTGCCTGTATTTACATAGTTACATAAGCAACTATGTAGTCACATTGTTTATGTTTAATTTACATCCTATATCATCATGATCGAGTGTCCACTTTTGTTTAGAATTTCTTTTTAAAATTACAGATGCATAAAGATGTCAGAATATTGGTGGATAATTGCTAAAATACTATTCATCAGCATAGAGCAGCTGTTTAGATTAGACTGCTGCTTCAAACTGATATTTGATGATGTATTTAGGGAGCAGAACATTAATGTGAAACTGGGTTAGTGTGCAAAATCGTCTGTATTTTATTCAATCTGATGGACTTGGAAATCCTACAGATATGAGTTATATATCTCTGTACTGGCTTTCAGCATCAGACCCAAGTTCCCATATCAGAGTGACTATAAAAAAACACGGTAAAAGACAAAGGATGGATTTTCTTTGGAAATTATGCAGAAACCAGGTATCAATAATGGGTCAACATCAACAGTAAATATTGAAACAGATATCAGAGAAAAAATCTGGACTGAAATAGCACATTTCACTCTGCTGTGTCCTAGTTCCTGTGAGGTAACAGAATGTCTGAGCAGATCTACTTTTCATGGCTGTATAATGTGGGACTCAGCAGCCAAAACTGCTCTGCAAGGCCTGAAAGCACATTCAAGATTACACTTTTTTTAAGATTAGAAGTGGGAAATGAGAAAATTAAATTTGATGAGTGCTGTCATTGCATTGTGGCCAGTCATAATCCTGCCCGGTCAAGCTGTAGGAGGGTGCCAATGCTTCCGAACTTGTCAAGAGTTTGTTTTACCCTTATTTCCAAAGCCGACAACAAATAAAAAATGCATCATTGTTTGCAAATGAACAAGTGCTAAAAAAAAATTTTTTTTCAGTCAACAAAGGTGAGATAAAGATCCAAACCCACAATTCATGCCTGCAGTGGCAATATAGTTTATCTTTAAGTTTGCTAGTATTGTGTTTCTTCGAGTGTGTACATGTCAGTTAATGTTGTCTTCACTGGGGTAAATGTTTGTGCCTGTCATGAACAAACACATGCTTTATCTGGAAGTGTGTTGTTGGCTGGGCTGAAATTAAGCTTCTTCTCATTGATGTGTTTTGTCAGAGTGGCATTTCATTCCTTCATGTAAACCCAAATCCATTTTTTTATGTCAGACATTTCATAAATATACAAAACGAGAATGCTTGAATACATTATTTTCCATTCAGCAGCACAAGCCTGTTACCTGGCTGATTAAAGTTCTCTGCACTGACATTAGCTGGTCTATCAGAAGGAAAGTGTGATGCTCCTTTAAACATTGAGATAATATTCATGTTAATACACTAGTAAACAGGGTTGTTGGACAAAAAATAATGAACTTGACTTGATGTTTCAGTAACAATTTTTTTTTTTTACTTGAATCCCTAATTTTATTTTATTATCCAAATATATTATCACATACCACTGGATATGTATGTTAAGCTGTTTCCAGTGAAAGGAGGGAGTTAGAGGGGCCTTCAAGTCCATGGGGGTGTAAATCCAACCGTAAACGTCTGTACTGGTATCGGAAAAGACAAAGTGGTCTTGTGCAATCTCTAGTTTCCTTTATGCAAAAAAAGAACGCTCAGCTACTTAAGCTCTACTTATGAACACATGGTATGGATCAAACATTATAGCAATTTTAACATTAGTTCTGCATTACTGAGAATTAATTTCAATATTTCAAAACCATTTGAAAAAATTCAAAGTGTACATCTCATAAGATAAAGGCTTGACAAAGCAGAGTGTGTGTGTGTGTGTATGTGTGTGTGTGTGTGTGTGTGTGCGCATGTTAGAGAACTGCTGAGCTTTTGCCCGAGAGGTGCCACAAACGTAGCTCTAACACTCAGATGTCTGTAAAGACTTTGAGTAGCTGGATCAGATTAGATTAGGTTTAGAACTAAAACCTGCAGGGGGCCAGACGTCCAGGAACAGAGCCGGTTAGGCAGCCCTGCTCTACTGAACGCGCAGTCTTTCTAGCTGCTCTTTAAGCTTCTCTCCCTCCTTAGCTCAAAACCCAAGAAGAAACAGATCGCTTCGAGGCTTATGCTGACTAGACCCAACTCCATTGAGACTTTACACACCCAGTGAAGCGCTGAAGACCCTGCAGTGGCAATACGCCGAATACACCGCAGCTACAAAAATAACCATCAAGTGACTGAGTTAGAAAACTAATTATGAGTTGATTGAAAAAGATGCCATAATGGCCAGTTTATTCACGCTCATCAGGCAAAAGATACACGAAGGGCTTGTTTGCGAGATGATGCAGACGCCTCTGCCATCATTAGGTTATTAAATTTGCCCCAGGCAGGGAGTAAACAACCTCAGACAGCTTTCCCGGCTGCTTCGGCTTTTCGCCATTCAGGTCGTTATTGGGTTATGGCAAAACTTAGACAGAGAACTAAATTGCTCCGCTGAGAGAGGTGCTATTAAACAGGAACATGTCTGGAAAGGAGAACATAAAGAATCCAAAAAGATACCTAAGTCCAGAGCAAACGTAGGTTATGCACTAATGAGGGTAAAAAAGAAAAAGAAAGAAAATACAGTGGGTTAGGATTAAGGTGCAGGTTTAAGTCATTAGCTCCTACATGCTGAGGAAGCAGCTAATTGCCTGTGTCTGATTGCTAAAGGTGAAAAGTAGCAATGGAGTGGAGTTCACAAACTAAATTAACAACACAAACATGGGCCAAATGTTCACCTTTGTGAGTGGCATACTGTTTCTGTAAGAGCTGCTAGAGCTTTACTTCAAGTGATAACTATGAAAATACGATCAAAAAAAGTAAATATACCCCGGTGATGATGCTAATTTTTCCTAGCTCTCTGCGCTTTTATAGTTTTACGTAGCACGAAGCAGCAATGTACATAAACGGTTTTTCCATGTGACATTCCATGTGTCACTTAAAACTTGCTATAGACATTTTAACGAACAAGAGAGCTGATTAGACACTTTACCTTTAGACGTATCAAAAATGTAACCCTATTGTTTCCAAACCCAACTTAACGAAAGAGTACTACAGCAAAACTTATAAACATGGTTCTACTGAATAAAAATGAAATGAAACAAATTCCAGAACTCATCATGCCTAGAATGATCTGAGTCCTCCCATTGGCCTCTACATCTGTAGGAGTTTAAATTATTATTCCTTTTTTTTTATTAACATGCTCACTGGTTCACTTTATTATTAGAAACCTTTCATATCAAATTCAACATGCTGGTGGTTTACAGACTGCAGCCCATCTGTCATGTACAGTACACATTAGCTATCCTCATCAGTGGTCAGACTCAAAACTACTGGAGCCAGATACTTTTGGGTGTTACTGTTTGGTGCAGAATGGTCACTGCTTCAATAATATTTGATCAGAAACAGCCCTGCAGTCATAAGCTGACCAGTAAAGAAAGAAAGAAAGAAAGAAAGAAAGAAAGAAAGAAAGAAAGAAAAGAAAGAAAGAGGAAAAAAAAGAGAGAAAGCAAAATAAAAAGACTGGATAAAAAAAACATTAGAATAAAAACTTAGCAAAAGAGAAAGAAGAAAGAAAAAGAACAAAAACACAAATACAGATACACAAAGAGAGACAAATAAATACGGGGGTCCTAGGACTACGACAGTCACGACGTTTTGAGTTTACAAAGCTCACTCCCATAACTAGTTTGGTTGTGCGCAGTGGAAGAATATGCAGTATTCGCAGAATGCGCTCTAACAGCAAGCGAGTGAGGGAGTTGGCATCCCCCAGTACGCTTACCTTTGCCATTTAGGACAGTTTAAAGCACAAGTGTTTTAACACTCATTGTTCAGATTATGATTTTACAACTGTGTTAGGATCAGTAAGTGACTTAGGCTAGGGTGTCGTAGGACCCCCTGTACAGGGAAAAAGAAAGTCTGTGTCGAGCCATGTCCATTCAGTCCACTGCTTGCATTTTCTATGAGTCCTGTTACTTTCCCGCATGACTGTCCTCTGTAGCCTACATTCGCCTGAATTATGAACATAAACCAAAAAAAATCAGGTTTAGGGTTCAATAGCAGTTATTGTGGTCAGAAATGAACAGAGTAGAGGACGGCTGACAAACTCTGCATGACAACAGATGGGCTCTACGGCAGTGCTCTTCAACTCTCCACCTGGAGATCGATCTTCCTGCAGAGTTCAGTTCCAGCCTAGAGCTAACATGCCTGGTCCAGCTGGTCAAGGCCTTCTGAAGAGACTGCTTGGTTGAATCGAGAACAGAAGATAAAAGTTCACACTAAACACTTGGTAATGCCTGGCCAACAGTCTGCAACTGTGCACCTATGTGGCTTTACCAATGGTAGGTGAGTGTTAAATGTATCAAATTTCATACCAAATCAGGGGACAGGGCACTTTGCTATGCAGAGCTAAAAATAAAAAAAATAGAAGTAAAGAGTAAAAAAGTAAGATGGATAAAATGGCTGGATATTGTAAAATATATAAAAATGGCTAGATATGATACATTAATCACTAAAACAATGACAAAAATATCAAGGAATAGAGGTATATTACAGAATATATAGAATACAGAATATATAATAATAATTTTTAAATCACTGACAGTGGATGCTGAAATTTAACCGGTAGTTCATTTCATAAAAAACAAAAGGTTACTTAATCGCTCCTATTTAGGTCTTCTACTCATTATAAAGGTACTAGACCTTCAGTGCAGACCACTGCTCTTCATGATGCATCTGCCTGTAAACACAACAATGTTCTCGATCGTGAAAGGGCACAGTGTTCATTAGCAAATTAAACGGAGAGGGTGGAAACAGAGGCTCTTAGTAATACGTCCTCTTAAGTGTCTGCACTCAAAGCACAACAGTGATAACTTTATTGGTAAGGTACTTAAACTCACAGGCCAGGTCCAATTAATCTCTACTTTACTTACTGCTTACTGATGGCTTCAACTTCAGAAGCCTACTGAGTGTGAAACTGGGCAGCTTCCTCGACCAAGCAGCTTCTAGCTAGACCTCTGCTGACCATGGAATGGGATGGTGGGGCTGGGGTGTGTGTGTTTTCCACTGGGCTGTACTCACAACTGTTTAGGGGGCCCAGAAGCGCCCAAATTCTTTTTTATGTGGAAGAAATTTTGGTTGTCAGCAGCACAGCTAGGGGCTAAAAGTAGTGCTGACCTACTGTGCTTGTTTTCTTTCTTTATTTCCTCCATTTTTTTTCTTTCACTCATGATAGACTATCAGCGAAGCTTACCTAAATGTGATGCGTCCAATCTTAGCGTCCCTGTATATCTGCCCACCCCTCCAAAAAGTGTTATTAAAATGTCAAATTACTGCATGCTAGAGGATTGCTGTCCAGATAATCGGAAGTCGGAGAAAAAAAATGAAATATTTATACATATATTTTTTCAGCACAATATTTTATTAATAAAGCAGTGCCAAGAACTAATATTTATTTAATCTAATTTGAATACTGATAGTACATTATGTATTTAATACATTTGTAGTTTGGTACATACACTTCACTCCTGAACGTACACACAAGGCCTCGTTTTTCTCTTGCATCAAAGTGGAAATTACAAACGAATATTAAGATTCAAGTGAGCTGATTTGAGTTGTGTGTCATTTTCTTTATGACCTTTAAAGTAATAGACAGGAGAACTAAATCCCAATATATTTCAGAATTTAAACACAATAACTGTTGTATTATGAAATGTAAAGAATCGCAATAATATCAAGGCACAAATATTGTGATAGTATTGTATCGTCACTTTTGTCGCAATTCCCATCATTTTTATGCAGTAGCTTTTGTGTAGTCTCTCTCTCTTTCTTTTTGCATTGCACATATACTCTCTCTCTCATGTTCTCCATTTTCTCCTTCTCTGAAGGTGAGCTGCGTTCAGCTTGGGAGTTTGAGGACTCAGTCGGTTTGCCCCTCAGTGAAACCATGGATGATGAGAGGAGTTTGTTGGGTTGGTGGAAAGGTCACAGCAGATCTTCCCTCTAGAATGTGTTAAGCCATGATAGGAGCTAGAAGGTTCAAGGCTGACAGCTGGAACAGTCGTTCTGTGCTCGGTACGATCAGCAATTTAAAAAATATATACTGATAAACACTGTGTATATTTTACAGGTCTGTAAAATGTCAAAAATAAATTAATTAATTAATTAATAATAATATTCCATTTGTTAGTGTGTGCTAGCTGGTTCAGGTACAGGTTGTCTTCAGTTTCAGTTATGGAAATTAATCCAATCTATACATAATCAAGATTTTTCCTACCCAAGGATTTCTGACATGCAGCCAAAGTTGCAATTGGATTTCTGATTTTATCTAAATTTACAAGATACATCCTAAAAAATTAAAGGCCTTAAGATGGCACAGTCATGCCGTATACAGTACTGTCTAAAAGGAAAATTATACTTAAAACCTGTTTACTACTGGACAGTAGTGTTAAGTTAGTGTTAAAACATTAATATTACAATAA
>JBBJLS010000032.1:2584549-2633214 GCA_037577275.1 Bryconaethiops microstoma | reverse complement strand
TACAGGCCTCTCATCTTTTTAAGTGGGAGAACTTGCACAATTGGTGGCTGACTAAATACTTTTTTTGCCCCACTGTATATCCACTCGGTATATACGTATATATACACATATACTCATTGTGTACACACATACAACTCTATATCTACATTTAGTTTACATATAGTTTAAATATCCATATATGTATATATTTTACAAAACAGATGTCCATATTTATATTTCTAGATTGCATAGTGTACATTTTATACTGTAATTCTGTTATAGTATTTTATTCTACTCTATTGTTTTCTTAATCTTCGCTGCTCTTACCTTTGTACTGTCCAGTTTCTGCCATGACAAAGCAAATTTCCCACATGTGGGACTAATAAAGGTTTTTCTTATCTAATCTTATGGTTAGAAATACTGGTCCTATCATAAATAAAGCATGTTCATATAATTCATTAGCATTCTAAGAGAGAGAGTCAGAGATTCTTTATAACATGATGTAAATGAGACATGCAAGTATGAAACATAAAGAAGTTCCATCCAAAAGAAGTTCCATCACAAAAAACATACTTCCTACAGGTGTATAACTGAGGAACAGGTTTAATATCTAGATATTTGGAGTCAGCTCCATATTCATGTCCACATTACAGGCACACATTATGCCAAGAGAACTTGAAAGGATACAGGATACAGGATAACATGCCCTTCCATCATTAAGTACAAGTCTTGGGACCCCAGAGGATTTCTGCATCAAGTTAAGGTCTTTCTGAGTTTCTTTCCTGCTCCAAAAGTTGCTGGGAGATACAGGAATAAATCACTGTGTCATCAGTATAAACACGCTGTTCAATTAATTCATCAGCCTCATTAATACACAAAGGCCCAAGTATAGATTCTTGCTGAACCCCATTTGCGACTTCTAAAAAAACGAGACTGTGCAACATTTGCATCGACACACGGGGCCTAATTGTGAACCAAAAACATGCACGGTTGGCAGGGAGTCTTGAGTTCCAGGGACTCTGAGCTCTGTAATGATGTCTGGACTTTCGCAACGGAATTAGAGAGACAAACACCGAAGCATGGAATGGGCCATTTGCGGAAAAAACAAGGCAGGAAGACCTGGCATGTCATAATGCTGTGGTTTGACTTGAAGAAAATAACAAGGGTGCATTTCAAATATTCTCTGATTTCCTGAAGGAGAGGGAAAATTCAATAGCTGTGGCTAAATCTGTGCAGGTGCTACTGCCAATAAGTTGTTAGCTTTGAAATGAACAACTGCTGAAAAAGAAAAAAAGCTGAAAAATAAATAATGCTGAAAAATTAATAATGATGAACGGGTCAAAAGGATTTAAATAAACTCAGAGTTGTTATTTCTTTGTAATATACAATAACTCACTACATGTGAAGAGCAGTGGTAACTCCCCAGCTGTAAATCCTTTAGGATGTTTTTCATAACTAAGGAGCTGATTAGCATCACTTCAAAGTGATAAACAAGATACAATCATACAGATTTATTTTTAAATATGTATGTGTAAAAGAATATAAAAATATATATTTGCACAAAATAAATGCAAGTGATTGACATTTCTGGAGCATGAGATAATGTACCTTAATCAGGGCATAAATTACAAGGCTGAGAGTTGCTGTACATTAGAATAATAAAATGGTTCAAATTCATACAGTTGCATGGACCTATGGTCAAATTTCATGCTTTTCTTGAGTTTCTATGTGAAAATAAGTACACATCCTCTATAGAAACAAATGTAATGCATGGTTACTGTTAATTTGCAGAATTGTACATGTTGGGGAAGAAATGAAGCAGAAAAAGTACCTTGTGCAAAAGTTATTGCACATTTTATGTTTAATTAATAAACAGAAATTCTGCACTACTATTTGTAGAAAAATAAGTTTGTTCCCTGCAGAAGACGTGTCATTATAAAAACAACATGTTGCTGCCTGGTTATGTTTGTGTAATACAGCTGGACAGCTCAATGTGCTTATAAGAGAACGGCAACTGCCAATTCTGTTTTGTCATTTAACAAACATCCGAGTTACAGGGGCAGAAACTGTACCCACCCAAAGAGAGTGAGGCAAAATGACTGCGGTGTCACCAGGAATCATACTCGAGCTCCCAGTATCAGGACCAGTACAGCCTTGTATTGTCTAATAATATCACAATGATTGAGCAATTATGGTGCTGAGCACCTCTGCAGAAAAACGCTCAGTTCCAGTTTAATATAGAAATCAATTTGTTGCCTGTATGTGGAATCTTTACCCAGCAACTAGAAAGTCTTGTTCCTACACTGAACAGTAGAGCAGGAGCCCTGGATTGCAGTCCTGGAGGACCACGGCCCTGCTCAGCTTTCTGCTTTCCTTGTGTTAACAACCTCTTTAACAAGCTTTAGACAGCACTAATTATCAAACACTTCCTGTGCTGAATCAGGTGTGTTAGGCTAGGAATAAAATTGTGCAATGCTGTGTCCCTCGAGGACTGAAACATGACACTCAAGCTGTAAACAGCCATGTAGAGAAGTCTTCTTTTAGGACATCACAGAGTACCTGTCATTTACACCCCCAGAAATAGCCAATGTATGAAGTTGTTATATTTGCCAGAAAGCAAATGCTATGGACTCAAATCTGAAAGAAAAAAAAGACACCAGCTGATCTGCTGCTAAAGGTAGAGGGCAGCATCGTAAAACAAGCACATTAACAGGAACATCTTGCGAAATGGATCATCCATACGACAGTGGTGACAGGTGATTTGCTGGCAGTGCCCACACCGGCCGTGGCTTTTTGTATGTTATTTGACAAAAGAACATGATTGGATGTGCTGGGTTCTATTGAATGAGACAAAAGGGCTGCTGACTCTGAAAGTTCTCATTAAGGACATGCTTCGGTTCATATCCTGCATGTAAGACTGAATCAGACGGTGACCCTGCCAGAAGGATTTTAATCTAAAAGCCAAATTGAGCATCTGACTTGTGGAAGAACATCAAGGATGCACAAACAAATCAAAACCAAGGCCAGTACATGGAACAAAAGACCGTGAAGCAATTAAAACGGGAAGAAAAATTTTCTTTCCCTGTGACTTAATTTTTTTTATCAAAAGAGATTTCATTTATTTATATAATAATCTCGTTTCATGAATGGAAATAATTCATGAAGGAATGGGTCTATAAATCTCAAAAGAAAACAATTTTGACTGCGCGATCTAGGAGACTACATGGCGGGACTACGTCTCTACATGAGTAGCAGTCGTATTTTTTACTGAAAAAAAAGGCAAAAAAAGCTCATTTGGTCCGCAAGAGCAGCTACGATAAAACTCTAATGTGCTGTGACAAACTCCATCTCTATCTCAGCAATCTTTGGCGTGTGCAAAGAGCATCTCCTACCAGAACCGAGCCCCTAAACTGGAGGCAGATGAAGAGTGTGTGTGTGTGTGTGTGTATAGGCTGCTAGAGGGGGTGGAACTGGCTTGATTGATAGCGCTGTAAACAACCATCAGAGGTGTCACACTTCTCTAGCGCACGTGCAGAAGGGCTGGAGAATGGCAAGGTGAGAATAGGGCGACGGGAGCAGGGGGCGAGGGGAGCAGGGAGGTGAGGGGGGGGCAAGACACAGTTTAAAGAAAGAAACAAAAAGGTGCAAGAGCTGAGTATTCAGGAGGCTGTTTGCAGCACTTTGGAGAAACATCATAGATGCCTATAGTCTCAGATCACAAGAGCCACAGGGGGGCACGGTGACAAGAGTATCAGGACAAGTGCCTGACGCTGACAGACGTCAGGCATGTGTTTCAACAGAAGGCAAAGAATGATGAAGTCTAAGAGATGAAAATAGATTATTCAGTGAATAGTTACAAAATGTACAACTGACTGAATGACTGACATTTGCTTAGATACATTATGCGACTTCTATAAACAGCATGGTTGCAACTACAGTCTGCATTCTGAGGGAGTCAGAACATTCTAGACAGAAGCAGCTTCTTCTTTTAAAGCATCTGGCACGCTAATTATACAGTGTATGATTATTGGCACCCCTTAGTAAAGATATGGAGGGATCATTTAAAAAAAAAGTCTTTGTAGTAAATTAGCTGAAGATGTGATCTAACCTTCAATTAACATGACTTTAGTTCAAGAAAGCAAAAAAACCCTTTTATACCCACGGTTTTCTGAATTTTGCACTTCCTTGTCCAACATGACATGATATTTTCTCCTATGCTGCCTTATGTGACTAGAGAATTCAGATAAAAGAAGTCACTCCAGAGTCCGCTCTTCAGGACCCCCAGGTCTCACAGGTTTTCAACAGGGTTTAGGTCAGCGGACTGGGACGGCAACTGCAAAAGCTTGGTCCTGTGGTCACTGGACCCTTTGTGTGGATTTGTTTGCGTGCTTTGAATCACTGTCCTTCTGCAAGATCAAAACATGACCCAGTTTTGACAGAGACAGACAGATTTTTTAATTTAAAATCTCCTGATACTTCATGAAGTCCTTGATGCCATGTATGCTAAAGCAGCCCAAAAACACCACATTCTCCAACATATCAGTGGGGATATTCTTTTCTAGCCACAAAAATCTGCTTTTGTCCCATCAGATCATAGAACCCAGATCGTAGTCAAATCCCTAGTAATGTCAAGAAAATTAATGATGCTTGTGTTTGTGGTTAAATGACAGACAAGGCTTTCATCTGGCACGCCTTCTGAATACTCTGTTGGCTCCACAATGTAAATGTTCTTTGCTATCCAAATGACCAATGAAAAATAAATCCTTACAACATCTGCTTGTACCTCTGTTACTTGAATGGATTTCTGAAAATTTCTGAAAATCACCAAGCAACGTCTCAAGCATCAGGCAGCATATTTAATGCATTTCTTGTGATGTTTTTCTTTGGAGGGAACTTTCAGAGGCATAAAACTCTTCAGATGTATGGTTTCTCTTGCCACTGCTGTGAATAGTTTTTTAAGAATGAAGCATTTCACATCAAACTACTCTGAACGTCTTTGTTTAATTTTGACCAATAATTATGCAGAATTTTTGGAAATCTGTGGAATTCCCCTTTTAAGGTGTCATCTTGTTCTGGGGATTTCGAGAGTCGGTGGCTAAATACTCAGGTGGTTTAAAAAAAAAAAAAAGTGAAATACTGATGGAATCACACATTAGCTATATTTCATTCACAGGAATGTCTAGGGGTGGCAATATTTGTGACACGCTTTCATAAAAAAATAACATTTAAGTGAGATTAAGCCAATTATCTGCACCTTGCATTCCTTAACCATCTTTAACAAGTGTGCCCAAAAACTAATGTTTATCATTATGTTTATTTTTTAGTAATGGCTTTTTAACTGCATTTTTTTACTGCACTGATTTGATCTTATTTGATTTCCAGCTTTTACTTTCATAAGACTGAAAGCTTACTAGATGGCTTCACAGTGGATTACATTTTCAGACTTACATTTTACGGGATCAGTAAGAGCCAAACAAAAGAGCCGATACTGAACTGAGAACACCAGCGCCAGGCTCTCAGGTAAATATACTTAACTTTGCGGAGCTAATTTCATTATTGATTGTGGGGCTTGAGAAGACCAAATGCAGCCCTAGGCTCCAGATAAACACTGAGGAGATTCAGAAGTCTGAATCTCAGCAATGATCACAAGAGCAGTCCAGAATCTATAACTGCTGGTGGGCAGTTATATTTGTGCAAGCAAAAATAAATCATTTTCAAGGCATACAATTCTGGGCCTACCATTAAGACGCCCTTGTTGTGACCTTGAATAAGCCACATAAACCCAAGCATGCAGGATAATGATCAGTTGTGGCTGTAGCGTGTGTATGAAAAAATCCAAAAACACCAGGTATAAGAAGGCCTTGATTTCATCCCTCTCCTTCCTTGTTTACTGTGTTTTAAATATTGATTAGATAAGATGACCTTCAGTAATGCTCTAAAATAGTTTGGAATCATGGACTAGACCTGTCAACCATTATGCTGAAACTGAGATTTTTGTTTAAAATGAAATCAAATTACGAACCAAAAAATCACAGACACAATATAAACTGATAAGCCAAAATTTTAAAATCATTGACAGGTAAAATGAATGACATTATTTATTTTGTTACAATGGCATCCATCAAGGTGATGGAATATATATTTTTTGAAGTTCACGTATTGGAAGCAGGAAAAATGGGCAAGCGTAAGCATCCAAGTGACAAGGGCCAAACTTTGATGGGTAGATGACTCGGCCAGAGCATCTCCAACAAGGCAGGTCTTATGGGTAGTAGTATCTGCCAAAATTAGCCCAAGGAATGACAAGTGGCTGACGTCACTGGTTATGGACACCCAAGGTTTGCCGATCTGGTTTCATTTCTTAGAGGAACTATTGTAGTAGAGCCACAAACCATGCCAAAGCAAGACCTAGACCAGGGAGCAACAAAAGATGGTGGCCTGGACTGAAGAATCTTTCACCTCATGTGGACAGCTGAGTGTGTGTGTATCGCTCACCTGGGGAAGACATGGCACCAGGATGCACTACAGGAAGAAGTCAGGTTGGTAAAGGCAGTGTGATGCTCTGGGCAATGATCTGCTGCCTCCTTTTTTGGATGTTACTTTGAAAGGAACCACCTGCCTAACCATTGTTGCACATCAAGTATACCCCTTCATGACAACGGCATTGCCTAATGGCAGTGACCTCTGTCAGCAGGAAAGGTTTGAGGAACAAAGAGTTCAAAGTGTTGACGTGACCTCCAAATTACCCAGATCTCTTTTCTGATGTGCAGGACAAACTAATTCAATCTACAGAGGTCTACTCACAACTTACAGGACCTAAAGGATCTGCTGCTAAAGTCTCAGTACCACAGCACACCTTCAGAGGCCTTGTGGAGTCCATGGCTCGAAGGGTCAGAGCTGTTGTGGTCACACCAAGGGGACCTACAAAATATTTGCCAAGTGGTTTTAATGCTTTGGTATATCTCAGGGTTGTGTAAATACATTTATTAACCTCCAAGCCCTTCCTAACCTCACGCCTGCAAAGGAACTGCATACATTTCAGGTGCAGTACAAGAATAAGAAAGGAAAAATAGCACTGAAGAAGCTGACAAATCGGTCAGCCAGCAACTTTCGTATGCACACTGACAGGCTTAATATCCTAAATCAATACTTGCAAAGGACCAGCGACAGATACGATCAAGCTAATTTCAGATTGCAGGGCAAATTTATTAAGCCGTCAATAGTGTGCCAAGCGGCGGGGGAGAGCAGGTATGATAGGAGGGAGAAAACAGGCGGATTTGGTAATTATCTGCAGCGAAACAGACAATTTCATCTGCCTGCCTGTCGTTTGCAGATGATAAATGTATTTCATTAGAAAAGTTTGGAGCCAAGAGGAAAAGTGAAGGCCTGCAGGGAACAGCTTCTCCCCAGAGATACACGAACAAAGACTACATCATATTGTCTAAATAAAGACTGCTCATAGGGACTGATGTGAAAGGGTGAAGCTGGCTCTACAGAGACAGGAACGAGAAAGCTTTGGAAATAAAGACATACGAATCAATCACCCTACCTCATTGCTCAGTGTACAATCTTATACAAGCAGTTATGACTTCTTTATACAACAGCTCACCTCCACTTGTCTTTGTCCATGAACACCAACAATATCCTCTATTCCACATGCAAGCAGCACAGTCTTCATCTTTCCCCTACCTTTTATTCTCAACCTACAATATAAATTCCACCTTCTGTCTCCTCACAGCAAGCGTCCTGTCCCCGTGAGGCTTTGCTGCATAAAAACAGCTTGACGCACATCTGGATGCAATGTGGGAAAGAAAGGCAACTTGGCAAAGCAGCAACATCCCTGCTAGAGTTTGTTTCATACCCCCATCCTACTTCCCTCTAACATATCCCAACCCTAATCTCGGATTATCTCCATCTTGCCAATTTTGGTGTTTTCCCCTCTCCAACACACCTGGGTGTGTATTCCACCATTAACTCAAAAGCTATTTTATGCCTCCTGGACTACCATCATTAATGAACCATCCCTGATTTAAGTAATCAGCATAATAAACAAGCCCATCCTGAGCTGAAGTGTGCTAACCCTGCTGCAAACTGTGCAATAACGGTGGCCATATAAGTTTATTGCATGCCACACTGTATGGGATAACACCAATAAAATCAAGGCCAAACACTGTGGCATACTATACAGTATCACTGAGGTCCACATGCATCCTCCAGACAAAATAAAAAATTTTCAACCATACACTGACACAGCAAAAAAGACAATGTTCTGCCTTGGTCATCAGTCAGCTGTGCATTTTTACTTGCTTGTCTCCTATTGATGTTTTTATGAAGCTCATTATGTCAATGACCTGCAGCAAAATAATGTGATTATAATTAGGTCACAGCACTGCTGGGATATGAATTTATATGCTCGTGAATATAACCTTAGAGGGTTACCCCACTGGGAGGTATATATGATATGAGGCATCTCCAGTTTCACTATAAAATAGGGGTTGAACTGGTAAATCTGAAAAGATAACCAGTCATGATTTAAAAAAAAAAAAAAAAAAAAAAGTGAAATGTATCTAAATATAACCTTTAGTATGTGAATGTAACACAAACTACCTTTTTTCTGGAACAAAATGAGAAAAAAACCATAAGGAAGTCTGTTTAGCCCTGTCCAGTGTATAAATAATTGTCACGGTTTTTAAATTAAGAATTATTTGCATTTCAGTTATCTCCCCACTATAGAGCGTGCTATGTATGCTATAAAAAAGTGCACTGTTTATCCAGTGTGGAACTGTGCACACACACAATGGCTGTTTGTGAGACATAAGCATTGTCTGGGTATAGCGGTGTATTTTAATACCCGTGGAGTGTACTGTGTTTGATTCTGTGAGTTTCTCCTGTTTGAGTTTAAAAAACATGACCTTTGAGAGCAAACAATCATATTTCACCATTCACAACTGACATTATAGCAGAATAAAACCGAAACATTAATATAAATTTTTTTTGGATGATTAATCAGCAGTTAGCCCATTAAAACTGATATGGAAAACAAAATGAGTCAGGTCCTAATTTATAACATGCGAAGGAGAGCATCACATTCCAAACAGCCACATTTTGAGATCTGGTCCAAAACTTCTGACACAATCTATACCTTCCATAAAGCCTACACCTTCCATTAGAGCAGGAAAAACACCAATGTGTGTGCTGTGGACATTCTCCACTTCGCTTTACTACTGAAACAATACCCTCCCCTTTCACTCGAACTTTCTCCACTCCTCGCTCTAGAACACCTCTCAAAGTGTCCACAGCCTCGCTAGAGTTCACTGCTCTGTCCTGCTGTATGATAGGAGGCCAGAGGCCGGAAAATACGAGAGAGAGGGAGAGAGAGAGAGAAAGAGAGAGAGAAATGTGAACATATCACATCCACCTACTCCTCCTCGGCAAGCCTGGAGACATGGAGCACAACCAAATTGCATGCATAACCAAGTTCCTAGGAACCAATTATAAAACTATCAGCATGCAAGTTTAAAGCTGTGAGGGCAAAAAACAGGCTGTGTTAAAATATAGAATGTGCTAAGAGGACATCATTAGGGGCATAAATAATAAATTAACACCATTAGGAACCAGGGGAGCTCTTGACAAAGTCTCGCACCATCTCAGATTGCTAAAGCAAGATCACACATTAAAGAAAAATGAACAAGATTAAATCACATTAATGTCAGAGGCCAACTGGAAGAACAATGTGATTGTGACCCGGGGTCATGCAGGAGCTAGAAAAGTAAAAAAATAGATGTTTTAAAACTTTGCTCTTCAGTCTTCTTGTGTCCCTACAGGGAACACTCGCTATTTCCTGATTCTTTTACATAGGTTAACCACCTCTGTGGGCACTCAAACGTGCCACGAGTGAAACTCAGCCCACCACAGTGACGTAAAACAACAGATGAACGTTCTTGTTTCATTCTTCTCAATATTCAGACTAAGCCCCATAAATCTACGAGGGATATTTTAATTGAAAGCTTGGCCTCAATCATTACAAGAAAATTCCATAGCTAGAGGGGGCTCATGATCTATCACCTTCACATGAAGGACTTCAAAATGACTTCACCAGGAGCTTGACCCAAATCATTACCGCATAATTATGAGATTCGAGGGTGCCTACCTGAGGGGATGCCCAGCTCTCCCTGACATGAGAATGACACTCCATACTCTCTTTTTCATTTCTTTCCCCTAAGACATGGCTCCTATTTCTGCTTTTTGTGATACCAAACTCAACAGGGAATTAATTTCCAAATACACACTTGAAATATACTGAGGCGTCAAGTCTGCTTCAGTGTTCTTCACACAATCCCGCAGCTCGGCACATGGTGAATGCCGCCTTTGTTCCGGGGCCACAAGAGCTCTAGTAATGCTGTCTACAATTAAAGCCATTAAAATAAAACAAGCGGCCCACAAGCACTTAACGGCATATAAAGCCTGCTCTTGAGGGAGGTCGGCCTCGTTCTATCAGTTCTCCACCATCCGCATGCCCGGATGGACAATAGCGCAGCTCTTCTCTGTCTCATTTACATGAGACCGGCTGCTGGGAGGGGACGCTGCTTCATCTCTGCTCCACTCTGCATGAATCCCAGGACAGCCTGTCTCCAGCCAGAGCTGACCTCTTCTCCTCTGCTACTAATTACTCCAGATTCAGAGGCCTGGGAGAGGCCTTGTTACAGTCACTTTTTACATCTAAAGAGCTATGGCTGCCTTTAGAGTTCTATGGCGCAGCGGTGGCATTTCACAAAAACAACCAACAAAAGTACCCAGACAGTCACATAAAGGAGACATGAGAGTGTGATGAAACTTTTAAGGAGTTTTCCTGGAACTGTATATCTAAGTCAAGAACCATTCAGGAACCTTTATTTTCCATAATGTAAACTGAAATAGAAGTCCCAGCAGTGTATATAAGCAAATTCTAAGCAGTCTTCCTCTTTCCCAGCATTAGTTGCTTGATGGTGTAGTCGGTTACTGAGGATTTTTGTTTAAAGTAGGGTGTGTTAATTGTAGGGCCAGGCACGTTAACACGTATCGCATTAACGCATCATCTACTTAACGCAGACAATATTCTTGATTTCAGAAGAAACCTAATTCTAACTTCTGAAGGACAATACAAATGCACAAGTCAACACACACTATACAGACAACATGTAATGGGACGCCTGACTACTACACCAGCAGGGACTTTAACACAGCATTCAGACACATAGACTTTAATATGGAGTTGGTCCTCCTCAGCAGCTGCTATAATGCTCTGGACTCTGAGGGTAACTCTCTATAACGAACTAGATAAAACATGAATGCTCTGCAGTGGCAAACAGCTTTGGTTTTATATTTGATTTGATTACATTAATGTTTAAGTTGAGATTTACAGAAATATTTGAACTGCAGCTGTGGGACTGTATTAAAGGAAAAACGACTGTGAACAAGCTCCTTATTTATTTAAAGTGTTTGCAAACCAAATGTTATTGCACCTTTGCTCATATAGCAGTACTTGAAAAATAAAAGTACGCAATACAGTACCGTTGAATTCATTGTTTAATTTCGCATATAACAATGCGATGAATCACAATTAATTGGAGAAAACCACACGATTAATGGCGATTAAAATTTTGCATCGTTGCCCAGCATTAGTTAATTGTTATGTTGACTTTTTTTTTTACGTTACCAGAGCACTTTCACACAATATTTTGCTACTAGTATGTCCCGACCAGCAACTGCTGGTTTGCTCTTTTGTTTTAAAGCTCAGTTTACAAAATTACCGCAAGTTCGAACAGAACTTCCAGTTCTTTAAGAATGAGCCTAATTGATTGAATGTGCAAAATGAATCATTTTTAATGAGCATCTGGTTCATGTTTTTCTACTAAGTGCTAGGGTATGGCAATTGCCACATCCTGCTATGAAAAATGCCTTCCCTGATGTGATGATCTACAGAGTTTCGAGCCACAGTCTCAATTATTTCATTCAAATGTCTGACTCAGAGAGGACAGGCCATCAAGGACAGACAGCGTGCAGCAGGCAAACAAGTTAGCTATTGTCCAAGTTTTCTGAGTGCCAGACCAAGGTTTGAAGCCCGAGAGGACGGCAAGTTGTCCTTTATTCTCTGACATCCAGTTCCCAATAATGCATTCAACCTCTTACTCACGGGCAGACTGGGACGAGTGCGGTTTCCACAGTGGAGAAGAGAGAGAGGGGTGGGGGGAAGAAAAAAAAAAAGAAAAAGAAAAAAAAAACACTGGCGTTTTGGTCTTCATGCCCCTTGGCACCACATGCAGTATGATTAGAATTCAGCTCAATGTTGCCGGGTCCGTGTATCTACTACAGCTCACTCCTCTCGTCCATCGCAGAGCGAGCATTCATTAAGTTACATGTCCACCTTTATCTAGTGGAATAATATAGTGAAAATAATTTTTTAAAAACTCTTATGCCCATACCAGTGAACCACTTCTTTCCATCCCACTCAAGCACCACTGGAAGTAGCAGCTGGCAAGAGAACTGATAAAGTAATGACTCAATATCCGTGACTAACCATCCCACATAACCACCACAGGCACTACGTGGAAAGCTGTAAGAGAATATTAAAGTTACAGCGCAAGTTATCAATGCAGGTTGTTGGACCACACTTCAGAAGGCTGCGCTGTTGCAAACAAGCATGATTACCCAGCTCCCACTCAGCGTTTGAAACACAGAACCAAAGAACCCATCAAAAGTTGAAGTCAGACCTTGTACTTGTGAAAACAGAAAATGGTTAAGGGAATCTGTACGTGTTAAAAAAGGTGCACAAGCGAGAAACTGTAGAACAAAAAACTTACCAGCGCATTGAATCCTTGCAAACGCCCCAGTATGTGTTAAACTCTCAGACGAATGAGTGCAATCACAAGAAGGTGACAGCTGCACTACAGGGCCTGCAATCGCTCCCATTTCCAATTAGCATTAAGGTTGTCTGCATTCATTTACCACTCCAAGGCCAGATACGTGTTCAGAGTTCAAATCGGGCTGGTCGGTTAAACTGGCCAACTCTCCCTGACCCGTGATTCTAAGCCGTGCATGGGAGGCAGTGCATGTTTCACAAACTCATCTGAGACTACACTGCCACTATTGATTTACAGACCTGTTAGCACAAGTGAGAATTGGGCGCACCGTAACACACCAATACATCAGATTCAGCAAAGACCTTGTTTCTTTGCATGTAGCATTTACATTTCGTGGATTTTTTTTAATCATCATCAGCCTCACTGCTCCAGTAGATGTATAAATTGTGGGTGGTGCAATTAGCTCTGAACTCCACAGTGACCTGACGCGTACTTTCCATTAAATGGAAAAATGAACTATCCTGACTTCTTCTTTTAAATAAAAGAGTGTAATTGTAATACGCAAACAGTGTTTCCAAAGGTGCCACTCACTTCTCCGTCTATAGCCACAAAAGCAGTCTGTTTTCATAAATTCACTCTATTTGTGATGTCACAAAAACCACAAAAGTCCTGTCTGGTCAGTCTACAGCAAGTTTAGCCCATTCCCACTGATATTTTCACCGGTGTATTAGTCTGGACTGTACAATACAAGGCAGGCAATCAGAACTTTATATATCGATATCAAAGGCATAGTAACAAAAACAACCTGTTTATGTATATGAGATGAAGATAATTCCAATGGTAAATCTCATGTAAATATGAACTATGGCTATCTGTGGTAGATCAAACCACACAAATGTAAGGGATAAACAGAAATTGCGAGATAAATATGAGGTTATGAGTCCTTTAACATTTCATGAAACACATGGACTGCATATATCAGTTTGCATAATGAATCAAAATGCAGGTAACGGCTCAGCGGTAATTACAGCTCTGTGCATAAAACCTGTGACTGCGTAAGGGATTACCTTGACTTTACTCTGCCTTTGGCATGCTACTCTACAAAGCTTTCACTCTACAAAGCATTCACTCGGTTAGCGCTCTCTCTAAAGAACAATACGGACTTGTGTGGCTTATGCCAGAAGCTCCAACAATTTGTCACTTACAATGCTGCACCCAGAAGGACACTTCGCTTTAACGGCATAATTGAGGAGTGGTCATGTGACAATGCTCTTAAAACACTTCACCAGGACAAACACTGATGGATAAAGCGCTAAAAGGACATTAAAGTCACCGCTGAGAATAAATGAACTGGCACATAGGCAAATGTAACATGCTGAAAACGACAAACAGAAGGAAATGATAACCATCAAGCCGTATAGGTTACATTTATCATAATTGTGTCATAAGTCCTATTACTTGAACCACTAACTGTGGAAGGCTGCCGCACATTAGTCTACACTGCAGGTGCACAGGGACATGTGGTTTTATATTTGATGGATTCGGTCCAACAAGTTGATGCATAATACATGGCAAGCCTTTTAAGATGAGCATGTAGGACTACTTTGATACTCGTTTCCTGTTCCTGTAAGTTATACCATTTCATTCCACTCTAACCCCAGCGAGGGTTACATGTTAATATTCCTCCCTCTCAGGACACGCAATGAAGTATGCAGGGATTTGCAACATCTTTTTTTGCACTGATTTAAATTGCAAATATAAAGGAGGAACATTACCTCTGATTAAATGCCACACTGGGATGTCCATTCAGATTCTGTTAGGTGAGTCAGAGAGGAGTTCCTCGAGTGGTTTACTAGCAAGCAAAATTGCATTTGTGTTTTTCACTGAACTCTGCAGAAAGATGTAATATTCTTGTGCTGATGCTGTAACATAGTATACTGGAACCTAAAAGCATTCTAGGAAACAAGCGCTTAGTGACAGTTCAAGACCTGATCAACAAATTCAAATGCGCTTGCAGAGTTTCCTAATGGTGTCTGTTCCATGCCAGGTGGATTAAAGTCTCAAGTGCCTGTTCAGGACCTCTGAAATTAACCCAGAACCAGAAACCACACAAAACAGGATTCCTCTGTTAGCCCAGTTAAACCTATTGGATGGGATTGACTTTGGGCCGATATTAAGATCAAACTAAATAAAACTGTCAGGAAAGAATAAAGGTTGGAGGAAGAGCCTTTTTATGGCAATCATTACTGCTTCACTAGGGGTGTAATTATACACATTTGTAGGTTTGATGAGATATTCGTGCTGGATTCGGTTTTTGATAGTTTGTGTATAGTAATGTCGCAGTTCTGCAGAGCACTATTTAAAACTACTCAGATTAGTTCAGATTTTATTTCTAAGACAAAATTTGCAAAGTAGCACTTCCTTGTGTTAAACAGTGATCTTATATAATGAAATTGAGCCACCTGCAATAAAAAAAAGGCCTCAACCACTGCAGAATGTCTCAATTTTCAACCCTCCAAAACTGAAATATCAACATGTCACAAAGGCACAATTAATATGTGCAGAAATGTACCATGTGTTAACTGTAAATCACACTAACCATTAACTATAACTAAGACACGTTCTTTTTTCCTTTTTGAGCCTAAACTGATCACTGAGAGTGGTTTCCACAAAAGACTCTAAATGAGAGACACAAAGAAGACTCTGTAGGACATATCTTCGAGGTTTAAATTTCAGTGCCCTGGATAAATGCTCTTTTCTACATACTGAAACTGTTGCACTATTAGGTTTAAGAAGTGAAGCACCATGCACTTCAAGGCTACAACATTAGGTTAATGAGCCAAAATCTCCAGTTTTTCCTGTGCACAGCTGAGGCAGGATTAACAGCATTTGGAGTGAGATGGGAGATGTCAAATAGAATGTCAGTAAAGCGCCCTGTCCATCAATTCATCTAAACCACCTTCTCGGCTTTCTCTACTGGGAAATGTGGCTGCACAATTTCCACTAGCGCAGTGCTTCCTCCCAGCATGATAAGTAATTCACACTGCTTACAAGATGAGAAATACACTGACTTTTCCCCTGGTGACTCTGCCGGTCCCTGTACCCCAATGACAGTGTGTAACTTGATGTGTGTGTGTGTGTGTGTGTATGGGAAGGGCATAATAAACAAGACTTAGTACAACTGCCAAAGCTTTTGACAGCCCATTAACCTGTGTGAATATGTAATTTACACAAAGCTAGCTCTATTTTACACTTCCCCATATACACTTTCCCTATATGTATATAGAAAACCGCCGAACTCTGCTGGACCCCAGGACCCCAGACGAGCAGCATATCTCACTGTGGTAGTATAGGAATTGTACAGTACTTCACAGCTCATATAGTTTCACACAAATATAGTTTATACGTGTATTTGTAATCGAATAATTTACAATTCTGAAACAAAAACTAACAAGTACACAAAGAAATAAATAAGTCATACTCTAACACTGATGGCTGTCAGTATCACGGAAGGCTCTACATTACTGAATAAAATTCCCACACCTGAGAGGAGACTATTACCGCCTCCCCCTTAAACAAGACCCAGGTCGTATGGACCAACAGTAGAAGTCCATGTGTGCGCACGGGCGCAGGTGTGGAGAGAAAGATGGATACGTGGAGCTCCGTTTACCTGAGACTGGTGTTTCTGGAGCCCACTTCATGCCGGGATAGAGAAACTGGAAGGATGAGCGCACTTCGTGGCAGTGCAGTGCCGGAGCGCCGGGCTGAGAGGGCGCGAGCAGAGCGCACAAAACCAAACCGAGCGCCAAGTTTGCGCCTCTCTTCGCCATCGTCACCGACCTGGAAATGTAACGCACACAAACGAAGACACTTGAGCGAGAAAAAAAAGTGGATGTTTCAGTCACTCAGCAGGAGCTTCGTCCTGATCGCGCATCCAGGTCCACTCTGGTGCTGGAACACCTTCTCTTCTCCTCCTCTGCTCGGACGCAGCAGCCCTGGAGCTGCATGACCCTCCCTCGGGTCCTGTGCTGCTCTGGAACTACTCCAACAGCAGACTGAAAAGAACTGCTCTGCGTAAAGAAGCTGTCTCCATGAGTCCGCTTCGCTCCTTTTAAAACTCTTCTCATTCACATAAGGCGCTGCTGACGGGTTGCCAGATATTGTAGGAGACGCGCGTAAACCCGCCTACTGCTGGCGCCCCCTTGTGTACAGCCGAAACCACTTTAGACATGAGCTCTTTTCTGCTGGAAGCTGGACATACAATCTACTGCTTAGCCAAGTAATCTCCACGAGGCCAGAGCTGTTCTTGCTTTCTAAGATTTTGATGATCATACAGCATAGGCCTCTATCGTAAACTAAAAACTATATTAAAGTTTTACTATTTTTTTATGTCTCACAAGTGGTAAAACTTGCAGTTATGACAGCAAGTGGACAAAGCAAGTGGGGGAAAAAATTAAGAGCAGCATAACCAACAGAATAAGCTATACAACAGTATACTATAAAACGTACACTATACAAATATAAAAAGGTTTGTATATAAACATACATACACACCTATTTAAGTATGCACATGGTGGATGAACACCATGAATATACAGGTACACATTCCAGTGTCCTCAGTTGCTTGGTAGCAGGAAATATTAACAAAAACAGTAACTTTGTGTTCTGACTACCCTGTAGGCCTTAACATTTTTATGAATGGTCACATCTCAATTTATGAAGTTTACCAAAAGAGGGAAAACTGGAGACTTCGACATTATATGCTGATGCTTGGTGTAATGTTTCATTCCAGTTCTGGAAGTTACATGAAGTTCTTTGAGCTTTTTCCTTTAAGTCTTTTAATGTACCTTTTCTACACCTGAATCAACTCGAACAAAGAAACTACTGGGATACTAGGGTTTAGGTTACTCTTCATACTTCTAATTATATTGCACTACATTAATCTGATTTAATACTAAAATCAGTTCCTACTGCTTTCTCAGTTAACAAGCTTTGTATAACATCTAATACACCAAGAGGCTACTGGACTTTTTTTTTTTTTTTTTAAGACATAACTCACATCACAGCTTGAGTCCTGTAATCTTCTGAAGAGGAACGGACTTCTCAAAACAGACACAGAGCCATATAGCCAACTTAGAGATCCAAAGAAAAACTTTATTCAATTTCTTATTTTTCACCAGACAGTAGTGTTCATCTTAGTTGGGCATCAAACATGAACAAAAATGTACATTTTATTCTTATAAAACAGAATAAACACTTATTAGCAACGCAGTGGACTGAAATAAACATTTCGTAGCTATAAAAACTATTTGGGGAAACTAATATTCGTTAATATGAATCTATACTGCCATCTGGTGCCCTTACTGCCATTCACCAGTTTTCTAAAGGGTTTTTAACATCAGACTCGAGGATATTTTAGGGATCAAAACAGAGATCAAATTTAGGTCATTAGGTTACACAGAACCTAATTCAATACAAGCATATAATGCCTTTTTATTTTCAAAACAAACCTCGTCACACTGGAGTTCACATTATCTGGCGGATTACAGATGGATACCGTGCAATTTTTCATTTTAAACTTCGGGTACCGTTAAAATTGCAAAGTCATCCACCCGAAAACAGCAAGACAAAAATATTTGTGGCTAACTACCACTAGAACAAGATTGCAAAATAAAATGCAAGCAACAGGCTATGGCTGCTTGATCTCATTAGCTGTTAAAAGCAGTTGTGCACCCATGTAGTCTACGTTACCCACTTATTTTAAAGGGAAAGATAAGATTAAACAGTTTAAGACTAGTGAACGGGTTAGTGTTCATTCTTGGAGTCTAGAGCTTGTAACAGCCAGTTTTGCATGGATTTGCACAGCATAATATATTAAAGCTGGATGCAAACCTGCAAAACTTGCCGTCACTTCATGCAACCAAGTCTTCTAGCAGCGTTTGATCCAACTGTCCTGAAGCAGATGACCGGCAGTACTTGAAGTGCAAACACTGCAGTAGATCTACAGGCACTACCTGCACTGTGAGCACTTTGGAACTGCCAAGACTACACACCATATGCTTATTGGTAAAGAGCGTGCAAAGAAAATTAGGGACTTTTTGAGAAATGGGGTAGGATGATTATACCTTACATGGTAGAGCAAAACATTGATACTGTTGAATAGACAGTTTCTCCTGCCAAAAGGAGCACCTAGCGCAGTAGATACTAGACTACTTCACTGACTACACAAGATGCACCTTAACAGGAAAAGCTGGTAAACAAGCTAATGTTGCTCACAGGTATTGAGTCCTCACAAAAAGAAGAATCCACAGTACAACCTACAGACAAAAAGAAACAGTAATCAATCAAAAAAAATACCTTTAAAAATATTCAAAAAGGTCTGCCTGTAGATAGAGGCTTCAAACTTGGAAACAACAAAAAATTCTACAGGACTCATACAAAAATCTAGTTGAAAATTTAGACAAGTACTAGTTTACTACAGGATAATACACAGTATTATTAATATTTTAAGATAGTACCACAGGTTAATACATTTGTATGCAAAGGTTCGAGTTCTACCAACCAAATTACAGGTTTATAGATTTATGTGGATAAAAAAAATGAATAGTAAACTATATTAAATAAGGCATTTTCATGCTATTATCAGTATACATTGTTCATCTGAAAAACATTAGAAAAAAAATAGCAGGCCACGTGTTTTCCCCTCCCAAATATGTGCAATTCGGCAAAATCGAGTAATTGTGCATTAAAATCTGCATACGTGTTTTCTTTGTAGAGAATGTGAACTTATTTTCACTTAGAAGTTGAAAAAACAAAAGAAAACAGAAAAAAACGTAATTTGATCGGGGTGCCTAAACTTTTGCACACAACGGTGTATTGAAGAGGAGTTTTTTATAGTATTGTAGATCTTCTAAAGATTTGTTTTCTTCTTGGTGTTGGGAAATGAACGTAAAAGCAATAAAGACATTTTGATCTCATATACTGAACACAATTGAAGCGCGGGTTTTTTTGGCGCGTCCTTAAATATTTCTAAAAACGAACAAAACGTAAATGATCCACGATCGAATTCGATAAAGTGAAACTACAACTTTTTAGTTTACCGTGTGCTTGGAAATTGGTCAAACAAAAGATTCTGCTCTAATTATGAAGCTAAATCCAAGTTGGTGTGTCCGGGTCACTGGGGGCCTCGTCCCGTTCATTTGGCGCTCAAAATGGAGGATCTCCAGCGAGCAATGGGTGGGACCAATCCACCACCAGGGTCTCCTGCTCTGTGCATGGCCCAATATCTTTAAAGAAACTTAAAAACGACATTAAATAAAACTCTCTCAGCCCGGGGCCCGTGGTTTTCGCAATGACCTAGGATGAGCAGAGCAGAAGGTCTTTCTCCTTCGAGGCTGGCCCATCATGGAGGAACAATAAACCCAGGGGAGAAAAGGGCGCCCTGTAAGGAGTTGCAGGAACCATCAGGATCAGCAGCGTTAGTGGTTATCAGTGTAGTGGGAGCACACACTTCAAAAACTAGAAACACGAAGCCGGATAAACCACCAGCGCCATTTAGTAGCAAGGCAGTAGGCCTTCCAATAAAGAGAAAAAGGAGGAGGTGGTGGTGAACCAAAGAGAGGGATCCTAAATACGGACAATGAAAGAAAAAGTGTTCGTTTCAAACCTGAACAGAGGGGAAACTATTAAGAGCTAAATTACGAAGCTAAGATTGAACTTGTAGTCATCCCCTAGAGTTTAGATCTCCACTCTCCGTGTGTCACGGCCTGGTTCTACAGCCCACCCCCAGTTCTCCAAGTCCAACAGCCAAGTGGTCGGAACACACAACGTAAACTTTTTAATAATAGAAGCAAGTTTGTTTATAATGCATGTGGAGTTTTCTTGTTTGGATTAACCCGCTCTGGGTCCCATATACCTGGCCTCGGTATGGGCGCCATGTGAAGCCCTGGCTTCGAGTCTGAGGACACTTCTTGGTTATTTAAACCTCCCAAGTTTTGGACCTGAGCGATTTTGGGGCCCCAGTTTGTGCTGGGAGAAAACTAAGGCTAAAAGAGCTTGAGAAAAAGGAAACAGCCATGAGGATTATTTAACAACTTACAAAATGAGAGAATATAGCGTGTTAGTACAAACATGTTTTTTGTCGTATGTTAGAAAGTGACCACATATGGTTAAAAATAAAGTTAATCGTCCCACATTGGATTTTCACCTGAGTAAACAGCAGCTAACTTAAAACAAGTAGTTTGTTTCACTCAAACAGGTGGTGGTTAGCCGCCTCATGAGCACTCATTAGTCTGGTAGTAACGTTAGTTAGCACAAATTGCTAGCGATCATGTGTTCAAAAATGGATTCGGAGCATTGTATCTAAATTAAGAAAACGTAATGTACGTGTAAATATTAGTAGAAAGCACCGGGAGTTTAAAAGAAGGAGGGGAAAAAAGGGCGAATTTAGGTTAAGTAACGTTACAGCACACCGTGTAGCCTCCCTGCTCTATCACACAAAAGCCTTTCCAACGAAAACACAGGAGCACACATTAAAACTTTGTCTCTGAGACCTTCAAACCCACTCTCAGACCACCAAAATAGGCGTCTGGGACAATAAGAGAAGCATATTTTGTTTTACGGGTTAGTTAGAGAGCATACCTGTGTATATTTCTTGAAGTTTATCGTGGAGCTTTACCTTGAGCGTGTTGAGAGAGTGGAGGGCTGCAGGAGGTTTCCGAAAGAGGCGCGAACGTGTGGGTCATGTGATGGGGTGTGTGTGCGCGCGTGTGTGTGTCCACCACCAACCCCCCTCAGCTCAGAACAACATCCGCTCCTCTTCCATTAGCATAATCAAACTGGACTCCTCTCTTCTCCCATTCACTCCCACTAAAGCTCATCAGACCCTCTTCCACACGTCCACAGATCTTTATAAACGATACACGTATTTGTTTAAAATTTGTATTATAATAGCCATACACCCTGCAGCCCATATCCTAGGTTAGGAAGCTCAAAAAATCTTAGTCATAAAAAGCCTTGTAGGAAACAAAAGAAAATTAAAAATAGTCTTTCAGGTTAGTAAGCTTGTTGTTTTGTCTCGAAACAGAAGACAAAAAAGAAAAAGGGAAGAACAAAAAACAAACAAGTTAAAAAGCTTTTTTAACCGAAACCGACCTAAACATTCATACAAAGACGAGGAATTAAGTAAACGGTTACACACAATTGCTACAAAATTACTATTCAAAGAAAGCATCTTTAAGTAGTAAGGAAAAAATGCTTCTCCTATAAGTTTTGGTGGCCTACAAAATAAATATGACCCCAAAACAGTACTCTACCATCTCTTGAGCCTCAGGAAGAAGGAAAAAACGTGGTTAACGAAAGTGAGCAGCCCCGAGGAGCCCGAGTTCTGGAAGAGCCTCTCTGAAGCAGGTCTTGGTCTTAGCCTACCTTAGGCTACTGAGCAGATGTTTCATGTTCGAGCCATGTCGCCAGTCTAGAAGAGCCAACAAAAAGTTATGTCATGCATGTAATTGAAGAGCATCCTTTTGTTATTTTTCTTGCTGGGGGTGGGGTGGAGAGGGAGAGGAGACCCACGGACCGCAACAATTGTTCTGCAGATTTGAGCCCTTAACGCTCAATTCTCACACATCCTAGGTGGGATAAGCTCTCTCAGACCTAACTCCAAGCACAGAGACATGAAACAACATGTGGTGTTGTAAAGTTAGCCAAGCACATTTACTGGGCAAGTGGGCTCTCAGTTCGATGTAGCTGTCTTCTCCTGTGGCCAGAAAGAGCGAGAAAGGCTGAAATGACCCCTAACCCCTGTAAACCCTACCCCCACAACTCTATAGCACCATTGTGCCATGCATCAAAGACAAGAGTTTCCCTCAGCATTCCCCAGTAAAGCCGCTTTTAACCCATAGACGTTTATCTGCATGTAGGTCTGTTGAACCTGTTTTTCAAAAGCAGTCTACAGCAAGTCTCCTGCCCAAACTTCCCTTTCATGAGTGCATTTTGGAGGTATTTGCTTGTTAGAAATAAAGAACACAACATGATGATGTTCCCATGTCCTTTATGTTTTGTTGTTTTCATCAGATAAAATTTTGTCCTTATATAATACAATGCTGTCTCTGCAACTGAAAATGATGAACAATTATCAAAATAATATCTTTATAGTATTGACTATATTGTGGCTTCAAAATATATCTTTATTTCTGAAATGATCAAGAAATACCAGATCCAGCAAAATTCAGTTTTTGCCTGAGATTCAGAGGATGGTATAGAAGCCGTAACACACAGAAGCAGAGACCTTTTTCCAGTGAAGTAAAAGTATGTGTAGCTACCAAAATATAACACATGAACGAAGGAAAAAAGTACCAGTTCAAAGTATTGAGTTTCCTAAGGAATTGCATGGAACAACATAGTACACATCCAATATCTACTGGCATGAAAAACAAAGTTTATTAAGCTCTAGTCTTCTCTTTTTTTAAACACAATACACTGTTAAAGCTTGAAAATGTGTAAGGTGGAGAGAGGTGTGAGCAAAGCAGTATAAATTCAGTCACCAAGAAAACATCATAAAACCTCAAAGGCAACATTAGGAGCTAAATATGATGGTCTGAATAGGACCCAAGCAAAAAGTAGAGTCCTTTTTCTCACAAATAAATATTCTTCCCACCTCTATTAAGATTTCTCCAGGCAGAAAGCATTACGATTATCTCATTTTTGTCATTTAAAGAGATAAATGTGTCAGGTCGATATAGTTCTTCTTAAAGTAAATTTCTTAAAATGGTCTTTTTTAGAGACAAGAGAGCGAGTGCATGTTTCTGTTAGGTTAAAAATAGTCACTGATCTGTGAGAGCCAGGACTGAGTACATCCACAACTGTTTAGATGAAGTACTTTGTTTTTAAGCAGTAAGGATTAGAGTAGTAATATACATATTTATTATGCTCCTTTCACTAAATGAATAATTTTCCAATCACAAAAGTGTTTTTACTGCCATCAGTTCTGTTGCAAAGAGTTCAGGTTTGTTGTTTGGTTTTTGCTCAACACTGGTACCAACAGGACCTACTGGTACTTGAGGGTGTGCTAAAGACTATTTAATGAATTCTTTACTCTTCCAAATGAAGATAAAGTCACCATTGATTCATGACCTGTAAGTGCATCAGAAAGTGATGCGAGTACAAATTACTGCTTTTTGAATTCACTGAGGTAACCTAACAGGAAGCTGAGGCAATTATCATTTCTGCAAGTTATCCTAGAAGTGATTAAAAACTGCAGTTTGTATTTGCTTGATTTATCTTTGTCTAATAGTAAAATTACTAACACTGCATGTGGAGATCTGGCGAGGTCGTTCTAACCACAGTCTGCTCTTGATTGGTTGGATCACATGTGTCAGTGTTTCATAAGGGGACATGTTTACATTTATGTCATTTAGCAAACATGTTAACAGATTTGGAAGTTAACATAATCCAACCTTTTTCAGGCTTTTAATTTTGGGGCCTTTTAAGGCAGACTTGTAAATGACCTAGGTTCATTCAAACAGTAACCTTGGCCACAATAACAAATTCAATTCAAAATGTGCTTTTGCAGCTTAGTTTCCATATATAGAGAGTCTGGACTGTGTCATGGATAGTATATTTTAAAATTTCAAAATGATTTCCATGCTACATATTTTTAAAAAGAAACTAGTTTTTCATCTGATAATCTGAAGAATAAAGTGAAACTTGGTCAAAGAGTGTTTTTATTGTTGTTCGAATGCATACTCAAAAACAAGAACTGAACCTAACATGAACCAATGGAACATAAGGTTTCTAGTTAAATTTTCCACCTGCCAGAAAGACAGCTGGAGCTGCCATGGCTGATTACCTGTCATACTAGTTAGCTTAACTTATTGGCTTGTGTGAAATGAAATTGCACCGTTCAGCTCACACTCACAAAATGGTTTACTTGTGCAACCAAGTGCAGTGTCAAACAAAGCTTTTTTTTCTCTGTGAAAATGATTAATTAAATGTTGATTTCATTTATTAAAGGAAAAAAAACTATCCAAACCTACTTGGACGTATATGAAAAAGTAATTGCCACCCTAAATCTAATAGCTAGTTGTGACATCTTTGGCAGTGAGAACTGCAATCAAGCATTTGTGATAATGGGCAATAAGTCTTGCACTTGGCTATGGAGGAATTTTGGCCCGTTCCTTTTTGTAGAACTGTTTTAATTCAGCCACACTGGAGGGTTTTCGAGCATGAATGGCCTGTTTAAGGTCTCAGTTCGATTTAAGTCCGAATTTTGACTAGGCCACTCCAAAATTACTGCAGGTTTTTTTTGAGCCATTCAGAGGTAGACTTGCGGGTGTGTTTTGGATCATACTCACCATGCTTGACTGTTGGTATGATGTTATTTTTATGAAATGCTGTGTTAGTTTTACACCAGATGTAACAGAACACAAACCTTCCAAAAAGTTTAACCTTCAGTACACAGAATATTTTCCCAAAAGTCTTGGAGATCATGAAGATGTTGTTTGGCAAATGTGAGATGAGCCTTCATGTTCTGCTTGGTCAGCTGTGGTTTTCGCCTTGGAGCTCTCCTATGGATATCATTTTTGCCCAGTCTCTTTTTTATTGTTGACCTTTTATTGTTGTCGATGCAACTCTTGGTGTAATTTCCATAGGCTGGCCACTCTGGGGAGGGTTCACCACTGTTAAAAGTTTTCTTCATTCGTGGATAATGGCTCTCACTGTGGTTTGCTGGAGTCCCAAAGCCTTAGAAATGGCTTTGTAACCCTTTCCAGACAGACAGATTTGTAACCTTTTCCAGACTTTCCCATCTGTTTCTTTAGATTGCGGCATGATGTGTTGCTTCTTGCGATCTTTTAGCCTACTTCCTTTTGTCAGGTACAATTTCAGTGATTTCTTAATTGAACAGGTCTGGTAGTAATCAGGTGGGTTAAATTGAACTCAGCAATTACTTTTTCCTATAGGGCCAGGTAAATTTGGATAACTTTTGTCCCTTAGTAAATGAAATCATTATTTAAAAACTGTATTTTGTATTTACTTCGGTTATCTTTGTCTAATATTACTAATATTATTGTGTCTAATATTAATGTGTTTGACGATCATGTAAGTGTGGCAAATATACAAAAAGTAAGAAACCAGGAAGGGACAAATACTTTGTACCAGCACTGTATGTATAATATTTTGATACAAACACCATGCCATAGATGGATAAAGCTCATTTTAAGTTTATTAAGTTGTCTGTTCCACCAAAGGTTAGAGAAACCCACTTTAAAACAATTCATAAGGTTTATCCGGTTGAAAGATTTCTTAACAAAAGGTTTATAATTGAGGTTAAACCTTGTACTGTTTGTAGTTTGTCGGATTAAAGATTGGAACAGATGAAAGCTTCTCTCTTGCCGTGTCTAAACGTTTTTGGACAGATACTGAAAACTGGTTATCATAAATGATAGATAATGTTCCACAATTCTGGCATATTTCTATATGGATAATTTAAAAACATCTGTTTTGGACATGATTAATATAGTCATTGTTATGGGTAAATACATCATATGGACAAACGTATTTGGACAGACCTGTTTTTCAGGGTTTAGGCTAGAACCATTACTCCCAATGAAGGTGGAGTAATGGGTCTAGCCTAAACCCTGAAAAACATGCTTCAGCAGACCAAGACATTTTGAACAACACCATGCTTCCAACTTCGTGGACCCAGTTTGGGGAAGAACCTTTTCTTTTCCAGCATGACTGTGCCCAAAGTGCACAAAGCAAGCTCCATTAAGACATGGTTGGGTGAGTTTGGTGTGGAAGAACTTTTATGGCCCATACAGAGCCCTGACCTCAATCCCATCCAGCACCTTTGTGATGAACTGGAACAGAGACTGCGAGCCAGACCTTCTCGTCCAACATCAGTTCCTAAACTCATGAATGCTCTACAGAATGAATGGGCACAAATTCCCCCAGAAACCCTCCAAATTAAAGTTATATCATATCAATTATAGTGTATCATATCCATTGTAGCAAATAAAGAAATGAAAAGCCCTCCTTTGTGTGTTTCTATAATTTAAGTATCAATTATTATTTTTTTCTAATCACATAAAAATTAGTCAATCTGGATTGCAAGAAAGACTAGAGCAGACATGATCTTTTGTTGAGTTACACCTCTGACTCTCTAAGCCTTTTTATTGTAAAGGAAAACTGTACATTTGTAATAATGTTGTTTCCTCCATGGAGCTTTGTATGCTTTTCTGTTTCTACGTTCAATAAAAGGAAAAAAGGAAAGAAAAAAAGGAAGAGAATAAAAAGTGTGATCTCCATAAATAACCGAGAGAGGGCGCTTTTGTCTCTGTACACCAGTGGAAGGAAGTGGTACCCTGCACAAGCGCCATTGTGTGGGTTTGCAAATTTGACGCGATAAAATTAACAAATGTGCTCTTTATTATTATAAGACTTGACACATAGAGGTTCAGGGTGCGACTGAACTGCACCAGAACTTTTGGGTGGCAGAAAGGTGGTCGTGTGTTGGTGTGGATGTCTCCTCTTCATCGCTAGTGGGGGTCTCTGCAGGTTTCATTTTCTATGCGAATGGAGTGATCGAGGTAAAAAGCTTCACTATTATTCCCTTTTGAACAGTTTCTATAGTCTGATAACTTTATATAGTTGCTTAAATAATCCTTTTTCAAAATACCATTGCGGCGTCTTCCATCTAGATTGTTTTAGCCTCCTGTCGTTTCCAATGGAAACGAAAACAGACAGACTTTCTTGTTGGGAAAGAGAATCCATGTTTTTTCACAGTTTTTCTGTTTTGTTTTTTTTGTGCGTTAACAAGTTTTGCAAGTCCAGGAGCATGGAGGTCAAAGACAGGAACGTAAAACAGTCTAAAGAAGAGGATCACCACTGGGTGGAGAAGTTGTTTCCTCCTCACTTTACTTTTCAAGACCTGTTTGAGGGCAATTCCAGCAGAACTGAAGGACCAGAGATCAGTTCAATGAAGCTGATGGCTTTAAATGTGCCCTCAGACAGTACTGAGGCAAAGAGGCAGATCTACGTTAAGGTCTTAAGAGAAGTAAAGGAGAAAGAGGAGAAGATAAGGAGCAGCATGGCCAGGAGAATTGGCAGAAATGAGAAGTCCAGCGGTGATGTGGAGAATAAAGGTTCTTGTAAAATGTCAAATCCACAGTACAGTCAAAAGGTAAATGGGGGAAAAGGATGCATTTGGAATGAGAAGGACATCTCCAAATTACGGGAGGCTTTTAGCGAGCTACATAGCGACAGATGGAGGCTGAAGGAGCAGCTCAGGAATTTAGAGGAGCAACTAAAGACCGAAAAAAAGGAGAGGAGGAGGCAGGAGGAACTTCTGACGGAATGTCAGAAGCAGCTGGGCTGCTCTAGAAAAGAGGCAGCACGTCATGCTTTGTTGGTCAAAGCTGTAAAAATGGAGGTCTACCTAAAGGACACTCAGTTAAAAAACCTTGCCAAGGAGAGCCAGGAAAAGGCAGATGAGGTGGACGGATTAAGGCTTGAGCTGAGGAGAACCAGAGACGGATATCGGCAGATTAAACAAGAACTCTCAGACTTGGCCTGGCAGCTGGAGAAAGTAAAGGAGGAGCAGAAGTTAGAGGTAATGAGACAAGTGGAAGAGGACAGGCTGGAGTACCAGGCAGCTACAATGAGGCTGCAGAGGGAAGTAGAGAAGGCTCGTTCTGAATTGAGAGCAGAGAAAGAGAATCACGGACGGACTCTTGCAGCCTTAGAGCTCTTACGCCGCCACTTCAATAACCAGTGACTCACTGAAGGACAATAATGTCCAGGGTTGCTCATCTCAAGTCACAACCTTGAAGATCCCAGTAGCCCAGTAAAGGTTGGTGTGCTGAACATTGCTCTCCAGTGGACAATTTCACAAAGCTGGTTTTCTCATGTTCTGGGTCATGTGTGTTAAATACAGCAAAAACAAAAATGTGCGGGGCATGGGGCTGACTTGGGAACTTTTAGAAAATGTTCAGAGTCATCTGCTGGGAGACTTCTGGCTTATGTCATCTGAGAATAAAAATTATTGATCTGAGAAGTACGTCACCAGTGTATTTAATAGAAACAGAAGCTGTGCTTTGGCCAAAAAAACAATTTTTCCCCTTTAATCCAAATGTCATCCATCACCAAGAAAAACAGGTTTGATCATACAGAAGTCCATGCAAATGTTTTTGAGACTTAAGTTAATATCTGGGCAAAAACATAATTTACACAATGGTCTTTTAGGCCCAGATGTAGCCAATGCATGTTTGGACTCCCAAGTTTTGTTGCTTTAGAGTGGTGAGGCTTTGCTTGCTAACCAACACTAGATGTCATTGGTCACCCCAATTGTGTAAATACACCTCCAAAACATGTCTCAGCTCACTCAAACTACATCCAGATCATCAATAAGGCTTAGGATACAGTGTAATTTACTGTAAGTAAAATTAACAAAACAATTGTGTAGGCAATCACTACAGGCTTCCATTTTGAACAGTGTCCGTTTTCACAAACTACCTCAGGACCTCTCTGGCAAAAACCATCACAAATGCAGATAAATCTTTCCTACCCAGTCCTGGTGTTGTCTGAAATGGCTGGCCGTAGTGGTGACGTTTTGTTCATTTCTATGTCCAAACATTTATAGTTAGGTGGAAACTGTGTAAATTTGATTTTGGGCCAAACTGTCACTTTAGGAATTTAGGATTGTCTAAAAGGAATGTCCCTTTTCTCTTTCTCCTAAAGGACAGGCTTGCCTTTGCGCTTCAAGTGATCTGGTTAACTGAGAAATATCCTGCAGGATGTAATGACGTTCCCTGATTTAGTGCTTTCCCTTCTCAAGCACAGTTGTACAGCTGAGTCTGGGAAACGTGTACACTGTGGAGGGCTTTGGTCCCCTGAGACTGGGAGTGAACACAGATATATCTGTCAGGGTGCGTACACTGTGAATGTATCTTCTGACTTGGTCAAGCACCGAGACGAACTCTTTAGCCCTTTATGGAGGTTTCTTCTAATTGGCATTATGAAGAACATCCACTAAACATACTGGATTTAACATTAAAGTCATCAACTGAAAAACATAATGTAACTGGCCGGTGCTTATCACATTTTGTGATTTTGCCAATTTTTCCAAGATGAAAATGCATGTTTCCAATATGGCTCCACACTTTTATTTCTTAAAATAAACTTTATGTACATGTATAATCCTCTCCCATTGTGGAAAATGTAACAGAAAACATACAGGAAAATGAAGAAAAAAGTAACAAAGTGAAGCATAGCATACATTTTTAGCCTAACCCTGAAGTGAAGCCCACACACAATAATTTAGTAAAGATGTGTTGTGTAATTTTTAACCACTTTTGTCCACAGCAACTTAATATAATTAAATAAAACTAAAGTCCTAAATGCTGACATTTCCATCCCATTCAAAAACATTACCACCTCTTGCAAAAACTAAATCCACCTCTGCACCACTTTTTTGCTACCAACTCTTTGTTTAAAGGCTACATATGAATACGTTCCAGGCCTAGGGGATTTTGAAGTACGTCTTTCCTGACTCAGGCCAGACAAAATTACAATTTAAGTTATGAAAGAGGTTCACATTCACACTTTTTGACTTTTTTTAAATGAAGGCATTTTATGCATATTGTACTCAGACTTGCAACTTTCAAAACTTTACAATCACTTCTGCATGAAGTTATCACATTTTCAGAAGAAAAAAAAAAAAGAAAAAGAACAGCCCTGTTTTAACATGCATCTCCCCTCGTACTCATCAAACGCTGCGTCCTAAATACAGTTCACATCTGCTGGTTTCAGCCCCATCACACTACACTACATATATGTGACTCAGACAATCTCTCACTAAAACCTGAAAGAGTAAATCTGTGGCACATTCACACAAAGACAGAGAGAAGTATTACCACCCTCATGGCATTCAGCATACCAAATGAGCAATCATAACAGTTCATATATTCCCTTGCAGATCCCATTCAGCAACTGACGCTGTCTACTCTTAAGGTCTTACACATGCTTGCATTAAGGTCTTACAAATGCTTGCAGACTACTGTCCTATATCCACAGTTATAAAACACAAAACACAGCACTTAAGCAACTAAGAACCTATGAGGTATATAATAGATAAATTTGTGCAAACACAGTACATAAAATAAGTTCAGCGAAAGGTAAACGGGCTAATTCGTTGGAAGGTTTTTTCAGTAGAATCCTGCTCCGCATTTTCATTCGAAAAGACCTTTCAATAACCAAGAGTTACTGAAAAGCGGAAATCAGACGCAAAGTACAATCTTCAGATGTAACGAGTATTACTACAGTTTTGGCTCATTCATGTTTGACAGCGCATTTGTTAACATGAACATGCTGTTAAACGCCTTTTCTTATTAGTACATGGCTGTCGGCTTGTGTGTTGGTTTGTAATTCAAAATGCAGCATCTGGGGAGCATCAACACTCACACTTAGACCTGCACTCATCATTCTTACTACATAACAGTGTGTGCGTGGGTTAATGTTAAATACGTACCATGTATTTCTAAATAGGTCAAGTATACAAACCCACAACTAACTGCACACCTAACCAAGTGGAAAAGTGTAGGTTTTTAAGAGACTCTCCTATTAGTTCAAATATTGTCCCAACCAAAGCGAAATTAGAATATTATAAATATATTATGTGATAGCATCAAGAACAACTGGTCAAGTTTTTTTTTTTTAAACAATGCAACCAGTTAGACTGGAAAGTCAGAGCAAGGTCAGAAATGAGACTGGTCTCTCAAATAGAGCCTTGTAGTTCTAGATTATACCTAGAGATTCTCCTTTGACTTTTTTTCCAAAAGATTTGATAGATGGACTGTTATGGAGATAATGAACATTTCTGCATTTTTAACTACAGTGCTGACTTAAGAAGAATTTTCTTTGCTTTTTCAATGCTTTGTCAGCATTAGCTTTCTGCCTCATTTTACCTCTAAAGTAGGGGGAGTTATTAAGGCCCTGCCAAAAACCCTGCAGAAAATGCAGATATGGACCGGAAATGTTTTGAATGTCCAAACACTTTGTATTAAAAGGGGAAAAACATCTTTGAAAATTCCTACGAATGCCTAGGGTATTTTTCCAACTGATGTTTTATGCAATCAAAAACTGAAAAAAAAAATCGACTTGAGGTTAAATCAAGCGGTCACAGGTGTTCAGGAGTTGCACAGACAATGGTCTCAAAATATCAGAAGGCTAGAAAGAATCCATTTGCATTTCTAACAGTTTCACTTGAGGAAAAAGACTGGAGTATAAACTGAGTGCCCAGGCCCTACTTCCCTTTCCCACTGCAAAATCTCCCTCATAAAGGTGGGTTTGCACATGCTGAAAACATATATTAACCCATTTCAGAGGCTCGATGCAAAGACAGAAGATCTCAGTGAGGCTCGTCTTTTTCTTTCTTTGTTATTCCCTCTAGTTCCCTCCCTCACCCACGAAAAGCACTCGTCACCGCCCCGACTCTTTCGTCCTGTCCTGTTCCCTTTACGCCTCCTCAGGTGGTGTGGGCCTCTTGAGGTCACGTATCTGCTTGATGAGATAGTTCTTTTCGTCGCAGAACTGCTCGTCCTCGGAGCGGTCAGTCTGGAAGTGGCTCAGGAAGTCCACTAGCTTGGACTGGTTCTTTAGGAGGATGTCTAAAACAGGCTGAGTCTTATTTGGGTTCGCCACAAACACCTAAGGACACAAAAGGAACAGCTCAATTTTTTCTAATTTTGATGTTCAGTCAAGGCCACTCAATCTAGCACCCCAATGATTACAGTAAACTGACTCTGCTCATCCTTGTAACGGATTAGGTCAAACCTGAGTCAGGGGAGTAATCATCTGTTAAGTGTGGAAAGTCATATGGACAAAGAGAGGAAAATAAAAGACAAAAGAAACGAGCTCTACTAGTCTGCTGAACAAAATTACATGACTAATACTGTGGGGATGTGCACATGCATGCTCAGACACATACCTTAAACACGTGAAAGGCTTCAAACTGGATGTTGCGGCTGTTGTCTCTCAACATGTTCATCATTAGTTTCAGGTTCTCAGCTCGGCTGATGTATTTGGTCATGACCGTAAAGTTGTGGCGATCCAGCAGGAGTTCTCCTAAAAGCTACATGCAAGTTTATAATGGACATTACACGAGAAGGGACTTTCAAAGATGCTTTATGGAAACAAATATTTTTATGGTCCCTACCTACTCCTTGCATCATATAAACAAAACTCTCCAAATTCACTCACAAAGTACCACATGTGAGCATTACGAAGTCTTGCCCCTCTAGTAAAACACTTAACTACCCAACTATATAATTATAACATAATAATTAATAATGCCAGTTTGGCAATATTTCCGTCTGAAGAATCACAAATTGTTTACAGTGAAGTAAATGAGTAGCAAGATTAGTAATACTTCTGATTTGCAAGCACATATCAGAATACATCATCCAGCTTACTGTAGTAAACTGGGTCTATAGTGGAGGTGAGGGTCCATTAAATTAATCAACTGGCAAAATCAATAAACTGGCACTTTTCTTTGGGACAAACTCAACCATTTTATGTTCTACTAGAGTAGATCTCATGTACCGGAATTTTTGTTTCATTTGCATGTTCCCTAGCATTCTTTTCCTGACTGGAAATTTTGTTTAAAGTATGTATGTATGATGTTAATTACCTGATGTTCTGTTCATATAGCTATGTAATTGTTTGCAGCTGTACAATATTTTATACTGCTACACTGTAATCTTTGAACTAATTATATATTAGAATCATTATGCAACTTAAGTTTAAGGTAAGGTAAAGCAGTTTAAAAAAAAAAACAGCATTTGAATGAGAAAAAAGGAAATAGAACTCAGCACTTATTTAAATTACCATGATATTGGATAGTAATAATGATAATTTCTCGTTCGGTATTTAAACTGGCATATCCAGACTGTGTCCACAGTCTAAAGAAATATGGAGTCACAAGGCTAGTGTGTCCAGGTCACACAACCATCCGATAGCATTCCACGTGGATCCACGTCTATGATCAAAACACGATCTTGCTGGAATGCTAGACGTAGACAGGGCAGCAGTCAGTCCAATTCTTCCAAATATGCGGATGTGTCAGTTACAGAAACATGAGACTTCAGCATAGCTCTTTGCCATGTGTCCATTCAAACACGTAAACATCTGCCCTGAGACAGAATGCGACAACTTGCATAGAAATTTACAAAAACATACAAAAAGCAAAGGAACTCACCTTAAGGGACTGCCGTTTGGTGACATAATTATCTGAATGCAGAAGCTTTTCATACTCAGTGAACACCTGAAAAACGATTGAGAATACTTCAGTTTCCACAAACACATCAGTACTTCTCTCTTGACCATTAAAAGTGATGCACATGCTTAATTAATTCAGAAACATTATTAAGCAAAACATTTGGACTTGGAATGTTCTTTTAGGTACAAAAATAACTGTTACACTTACTCTATCATAATTTGTCTCCAAGAAATCTGCACACATGATTTTGTGTCTTGTTAGGAGGTCCTAAATCAAACACAAATAAATAATTATAGTTGTATGCATTGTGCAAGTCAGGGGGTAATTCAGGACCATGGTCGACATTGTGGCATCATGATGCAAACCTGTGACGATGTATCATGGAGAATATATATTCCATTAGTGGGTGGTTCATAGTGGATGTGTGTTTTTCAATTGTTTTCAGTGGATGTTTTACATGCTGGGCATCTCAGTTTTAATGTGCGCCACATAGCTTTTTTTTTTCTGCAATGCATACTGGGCACGAGTTGAAAAAAAAAATAAAAAATCTACTGAAGCAGATCAATGGTTCCAAAAATGGCCCTCAAGTACCACCTGCACTGCACATTTACTCCAGGACCAGTTTGGGAACCACTCCCCTACACCATGAGCATTTCCTCTGTGCTGACCCATCAGCCCTCAGTGACAGACGGAGAAATGATGTGTGCACACCATCACGGATCTAAATCAAACAAAAGCATCTTTTTTTAAGTTTAGCAGTGCCATGTATATATATGTTTTACACCTATCAAAATGTTAGCTTGCTGGTACAGCTGGGGTCATATCAGTGCAACGATTGACATTTCAGGAACATTTTTGTTGTTTTATTATCAATAATGAACAATTTCAGAATAATTCTGTGTAACCCAGCCCCTCCAGGTTAATTATGCCACATACAGCACTTGCACTGCTTAAACATCAAAGTTTGCAAGAAACCAACAGAAATTAAACCACTCCAGTATGTTTACGTTCATCCATGCACTTTTTCTACCTTCGAACAACAACATGGATATAAAGCACTTTACTTATGGCTGTAGAAAGAGTTAAATAACAGCATAAATACAATAACACAGTGTCTTCAGAAACCTAGGTCCAAAAAGCAACAACTGTACAACACTTTGATCACCTGGTGAATTCACCTGAATTCAATGAAGTAATAGTGCTGTTGTCTACTGCAAGCAAAATTCTAATCACACACACATTACAATTAACTTACTTTAAATGAGTACAGATTAAATTAACTCACTTAAACTTATGTTCCTACTGTAATAGTGAAACAGACTACAGCAGTACAAAGCAAGTCAAATTTTCACTGTTTTTCTGGCTGACATAACCATCCCTGCTGCTAAATGTTGCTTAAAGTCCTTTTAGTTATCATGTTGAAAATATCATGGGAAGGCTGAATCATGAACCCAGAATTGTGAATCAAATCATAGCCTGAATGTATCATTCTATGTAGGATAGTACCATAAACTAGTTATTACACCTGGAAGGTGTACATTAGAACGCAAATAAATTTACTGACCTTAAATGAAGCAAAGGCATCAGAGGCTATGTCAAAGGTGGAGAGTTCCACATAGCGAAAGAAGCAGTAGAAGTCTTCAGAGAAGAGGACAGTGCGGGCCAGCGGCTCATGACGGAGGCACTCCCTCAGCATCATGCCACAATTCAGAGCCACTTCTGGAGTCTCATAGCTACAATTAACAGAGAACACATGGTCACAACTGAAGGCCATCATACTGTTGAAGGGCAACTTAGCACTGTTTTGTTAAACCAATTTACTTGTCACACCATGAATTCTCATCCACTGACATCCCACTAGATATCGCACACAGTAATCACCAACACAAGATAAAGCAGGCTAACATACGCATAGAACACGAGTAGCAAGTCACTGCACCTTGGTGAATTGCCAATCACACCTGTATTCAAAGTGTATTCAAAGGTGTATTTAACTTCGAGAGCCTGGACCTGAACATGACAAGTAAATCATAATTTGCTATCCAATCTGTCATTATAGGTGAATTTCTTCGTGCCTATTTGCACTAAAAAGGTGCACAGCTCTGACCCAACAATTTGGGTCTTTGTAGCTCTACAATAGCTGAACAATCACTGCGTGAGTAATGTCAACTGAAATTGACAGGCTAATCGATGCTTTTTGGAAAGTGTTGATCTATTGCTGTACCCTGAAGCCTGGAAAACTCACCCTTTCAGCAGCATGAAGAGGATCTGTGAGTGGGAGGAAATGTACTCTACGGTGGGGGTGCGTGTGCCAATCTGACGACGGACTATGTTGCTGAACAGATGTACCACGTCTTTCTTTCCCTTTGGAAAGCAAAATGACACATCCAGTTTGAGTACAACAAAATCAAACAAAAAGGACTAAAGTTCAGTCACAAGCAATGGTGTGATGGACGATGAATGAAACCCACTTGCAGTGGGTCATCATGAAGTATTTTAAAATATCTTGCCATGTAATCTGACTTCATGACATGCAATCCCACCCATGAATAATGAATCAAATTCCTAAACAGATCCATGAAAGACCCACATCACCGAAAAACAAATTCTGCCACTAGCCACCAGAAGCAAAAAAAAATTTAAAAAAAGAACTTAAACCCATTTTGCATGTAATAAATATGCCCCGTAATATCAGAATCACACTAATATTGGTAGATAATTATTAAACAAATTTGTAACTACAGACTGACATTAAGATACTTGTGATAAATGTGTTTGCACCACCATGTACAAGATAAATGTATGAAAAAACACCCAGACACCTAACCTAAAAACCAGATGAACCCTGAACGAATCACCTCAAAGTCAATCCTCTGCAAGTTGGCTATGAGGGAGATGAAGAGGTTGGTATTGTAAAGCTCCTGTGCCAACTGAGCCACTGCTTCTGTTTGAGGCTCCTTGTCTCCAGTGCCACAAAGAACCTCTTTCAAGGAAGCCAAGTTCTTCGACACCTCCTCTGCAACCTATCAGAGAAATTAATCAGTATTTCCACTCAACACTACAGCCTCAACATGCACCAACATGACATTCAAACAGGAAAAACATACACTGATTACAGTACGCACAACTGATGCATCTAATGCATTTGCTTTATTTAGAATAATTTTATGTTGGTAACCTTTTCACATTTCTTGTTGTCAGATGCTTCCAGCTTTTCCAAGCATGCCACATTCTCCTTGAGATTCTTCACAATCTCTGCTGGGTTCTTCTGAGACTTCCCAAAGGGAAATGGCATGGTGCTTAAGATGGTGGGGTTGGTTTTGGATGAAGAGTGAACCCTTTCACCTTTTAAAGAGAAGGACAATAAAAAGTTAAACCCAAAAATGTAATGCAAGATAATCAGTGTACTAAGGCCATAATGAAAAGTGAAAGTGACCATTCTGTCATATGTGACCACATCACAGCACACAGTGTGAAGAGCACAAAATTCTTCCTCTGCATTTCACCCATTCACCAAGTGAAGCAGCAGGCAGCCAGGAACACAGCGCCCGGGGAGCAGTGTGTGGGGACGGTACCTTACTCGGGGTACCTCAGAGGTGCTTAAAATTATTGGGAATTGAACCCACTACTTCCTAATGGATACCACTAGGATACCAGCTGCCCCAATAAATGAACTAAATACCAGGATCGTGTACATAAAAATATCCCTTCACAGCTAATGTATGATCAAGTTTTGAGTTTCCCATCCCACTACACACTAAAACATGTCACCATGGGCCATTACGAAAAGATTAAATAGAATTTCAACAGATGGGAAGATGAAAAAGAAAGGTTTTTTTGCTACTACTGCAAACCACAACCTCCACAACCAGTTTCTTCCTGTGACATCATATCCACCTGTCAGTGCTGACAAATGCTTCTGCCATTTGCTATACAAACTCTTTTTTTATTTTTGTATCTTTGACACACTCACAGCTGAAAGGTATTCTTTGCCTGCAATATAAAGTCATTTTTTCTGTATCGGTTTTATTGGTTTATTAGCTAACAAGCTACCAGTGAGTAAAGTAATTTCTGTCTTTCAACAGCAAAACCAATAGAAACTCTATTGCTACAAGCAGTATAGTACTAAATAGCATATAAATTCCCATGCCTCATTATAACCTGAATATCCTGATATATTGTCTGAGGGGCTTCAGGTAAATTGCAATGTTGTGTTTCTGGTCTGAAAGAAATTACAAAGAATGCAAAGGTCAAAAAGCAAAAAAGCAAAAAAAAAAAACAGCATATACAGCATTGCATCAGCCTACACGCGTTATCAACAGCAATAATATCACTGTGCAGTTTTACATGCTGTTTATTTCAAATACATGAAGGAGCCTTGATTCATCCTAAAAGTGGGGGGAAATGAGATTTTTGCTACAATATTAAAGCTAACTTCATTACATGGCTTTCTTTTCAGTGGGTTTTGAAATTAACGGTAATGTTTAATCTGCTATGGACACCCATGATGTCCTATGGGGTAAATTCTCTTCTAAATGAATTAAATATATCTGGTTTAAGCATATCGTTCTAACCCTTGTAGGAAAATGTGAAGCTGATTATGAAACCGAAAAATTGCTTAAGATTTTCACATGAATTTGTAGAGTTGGCAGCATTGTTCCACCTATGTTCAAACTTTATGTACAAATTGGGTTGATATGAATGCAACATTGCACAGAACCGTACCTGAGCAGAATTGCTCATAGAAGTGGTGATAAGAACCAGACGTCTTAATTTAATGGCTCTAAAACCTCCCTCACTAAAAGCAAATTACATTAAACGGTTCTGAAGATACTGCCTGATGCATGATACATCATCTTATGATAGACGTAAATCAAGATTTTGGCCTAAACCTTACCTTTTGTTTTTTTTTAATTCAGTCACATCCGAAAGGTACATGTAGGGCGTTACATAATAATACAGCACAAAAGAGAATCTATTTTTCTGATTTACTGCTGTTTTACTCGTAACATATAGAAAACCAGAAAACACGTCAAGTTCACAGGCTTAAATATAAAATAAGATGGGTATAGTTGTGCTGTAGACATCAGAACCCCTGGTTCCTATCGCAATCATTGTCAAGAAATCTGTAAGGTTCCACTTCAGTATTAGAAGTTACACTTCTTTGAGCCTACATTCGCTCTTTACCTTTCACAGAGGATTATAAAACTAAATGGACAAACTTGTTAATATTATTACGGTATACATATTAATAATCTATAAATCTTTCACGTTGCCAAGATAATATGAGTAAACCATGCCTTCCTGACCTAGAAGAATGCTATCGGCAGTTTTGAAGAAAAAAAAACTCGACATACCAGGTAAGCATGAGAAGCGATGAACTTGTTCTGGGACTGATAAGATAGTTATGCAGTAGTGTCAGTGAGCTCCCGTGGCCGAGCTGCTAGGGAGGCAGACTCAGGACTGACGGTGAAGATATCGATTGCCACCACCCAGAGTCAAAGTGACCGACAAAGCCAGGAAGCATCGATCTGTCCTTCTTAGCAAACTATAGATTTTAGATGGCACCCGGTTGCATTTTGAAGTGGCCCATAAGCCGCTTAAAACAACTTAAAAGCCCGAGATCGAGTCGGATTCACATTGTTAGCGAGTCAGTGTTAGCTAACCCGCTAGGTTAAGGCAGGACAATTTCCTGTCTCTGCTCGGAGGGACAAGGCGCTAGGTGGCTAAAGCTGCTGCCTATAAATAAAAGACTACACATCAGGGAGCTAAACTGGGCTGAGAAGGTGGATGAATTGGATATTTGGAAGTGTAATAGCAACAGGCTATCTAACAGAGCTAGTTCAATTTCCAAACAGGTTGGTTTTCTCTTTCTACAGACTCTACGATGCTCCTGACCGGCAGTAAGCGCCACCACAACACCGAGATGAACTTTTTCCCTGACAGACAGTCAGAGCAGGCTCGGTCCGGTCAGATAGTGGCGCTGAAGGGCTGGGGGGCGGTTTAAACTGATGTAGCCGGACTGAGAGCCCAGAAGAGCCGCTGACTCGGGCTTTGCTAGAAATGTTGAGAAACGTTAAAATTAGCAGCAATGTCACAACTCGTAGCCACCTAGCTAAGTTTGGACTGAATGTAAAGAAATTAATGATAGAAAATGGCAGGCATCACGTCGAGTTGTGGCTGCTAACATGAGCCAGTGTAGTTAAGAGAGGCTGAGTAAGAAACTTACCACATTCACCGTCGACTTCGGACAAAAACACAACAAAAGGCCACTTCAGACTAAGGTGTACATGCTATGCAAGCTCAAAAAGTTATTCGTGTTTTTTAAAAAATAGCTCCAGTTCTCCCTTCTGCCCGTTTACCTCCTTTTCTTTCTACAGTCCTCCTCTGACGAACAACTAAAACTATATGAGGGAAGTTGGGGAGTGTTTAGGACTCCGCCCTCCTCTCCGTCACTGATATCACATCTGACCAATAGAAGCGTTCAGAACGCGGAGGGGGCGGGGACTACTGGCAACGATTACAGCTCGATTTCCATTCAAACACGTGTGAAAGACTGAAAAAAAACAACAGTAAGTGAGTACAGCACTACCACTAGTCTAAGATATAAACATCTGCATGATACTGGTCAAAAACACAACAACATTAATCTTGTCACAAATGACCAGATTAATAAATGAAATATTTTAGATTGGTTTACCAGTTTATTTAAAACTCAGGCCTAGTCCCCTTTCACATCCCACCCCCACCCCCAACCCCAGGGTCATTAAGACTCTTATACTCTTATTTCTAACGTAATGCTATGGTTTTCCTAAACTTTCTTGGGTCCTTACATGGTTGATCTGCTATTTTTATCACATTCTCAGGTTTTGTGGCCTGTAGAAAACTCATGCGCCTGCTGTCATTTTTTAGATTTTTGTTCTAAAGGTGTGTATGGAAAAATGACCCACTATTGTCAACAAAATAAGGTGTCAGGCCCCCTAAAATAATCATGTTCTGACACACATATATCAGGGATCAACTAGTTAACTAAGTGTAATAGGAATATGTCACAACTAGGGCTACTCAAGTTGCAACCCACCAGCACTTTTTGTTTGTTACCCCATCAGAGAAAAAAATATTTAAAAATGTTCCAAAATTGGAATACTGGTTTTAGTTTTATTTTGTCAAAAATTACACAATCAATTTTGTCGGTGAACCATTGTTGTGTGTAAACAGACCCATGTATACATACGGGCTTTGTTTATTAGTCATTTGTAAAGATTTTGCTTGAGGATCCTTGAAAATCAGTGTACTTCCCAAATACTGGGAAGTACACTGGGGAAGTCCTGGGAGAAGGAGAGGGCAAATTGTCCACTGGGGATGTTTCAGCTCAGTTACTTGCTGTGGGGTACATCTCATTCCTCTTACTCATTTCCTCTTTCCTCCTACCTTTTCTACAAAGAGTGGCCATGTTGGGGTTTTTTTATACTATATTTAATATGATTACAAACGAAACAAAAGTGTTATAAGCAAGATTTAAATTCAGAAACCAATTTAGACAGTCTCATTTATTTATTTTGTTTGAATGCGCATGTAACGTGTCATGTGAATTGCATTCAGCCATTGAATCTCTCACTCTCAAACTCGCGTCACACTGGATGTGCTTTATAACGTGGGCAAGAAAAGAAGAGTAAATATGTCAAATAAATGACAAATAAAATAAATCAATTCAGATTTCTTTGAATAGTTATTATGTTGTAACTGGATCTGTGATATATGTTATGATTCTGGGCATCTCTTTTAAGTCTTGCCACAATTTCCACATCATGGTTAACAATGTTCTCATGGGAAAATTAAAAAGAGAGATCTTTGCTCAGATCTAAGATCTCAAACTTACATGTACAAAACTGATGTATCAGTAGGGCTCAGAAACATAATACAAAGGATCACGTGAAATATCACAGTTTTACAATTTAGTGTATTTGTTTGTGTTTTGTGTCAGGGACCCTCGTCACATGACTTAGTTTTCTCTGCTACTCTAATCTCATGTGGAGGGAGGCCTCATTCAGATAACCAGAGAAAAACATGTCATGTTTGCAGGGCGAGGATGCATGACCATATAAGGCCTCGGAGAGAACAGATGGTTTTATTGCCGGCAGCGGAATAAAATAAGTAAATGTTCGGGAATAACTGTATTTTCCTTTCTATAAAATATTTGAAATGTTTTTAATAGGTTCAAACTTGACGTGACATTAGCTTCATGACAGCGCCTGATTACTGTTCTCCAAATAAAACAAAGGATACAACAGGTTTTATTACATAATGGCATTTGTTATAATCCCACAATCAAAGTATAATAACACTCTTATCTCGTCATAAGACCCTCTGATCACAATCCTTTGTGAGCTCAAGTTTCTGTTTTCAGTTGTTAATTACCCAAAGTGTTACACTTTTTTACACACATATTACAGAATTTTTGCTGCTTTGGATGATAAAATAGGTTTTGCAAATGAACAGACCTACCAAAATTACTATTAATAAGAGTTTACCTCTCTGCTGTACTTTGGCCAAACTATTAAACCAGGCTGTTTTGCTAACACAGTAACTCATAATAATAAAGGCATAGTTTCCTAAAAGAAACTGTTCTTCTCACTTAACCAGTTATTAAACCCAGTTGATTTCCCTTCATCATGTCATAGGCTTGCAAGCCATTTTCCCCGTACCGACTAGCTGCATCATACTTGCCACTGCTGTTCCTGTAGCAGCCTTTTCTTTAAAAATTACAAATGCGCTTGTGTGTTTTTGTTCTGCAAGAAAAATGATCAAACATGAATAAGCAGACTCAAACACTTGCTTGCAAGGTGCTTATACTGTAAAGATTTTAACACTGTAAAGATTTTAACACGGTCCTGAAACTTGCTCTGGATAAAAGTGCCTACCAAATGAATGTAATGTATTGAAATATTGGGAAATTGGTAATGCATGAAATGCAGAAGGTTCTCCATTTTCATGTGACAAATGGTCGAGACAAGGGCAAAATAACCTTCGGACCCATACATGACAGGTTTCAGCTTTTTAGACTTTATGGTAGGTTTCTACTCAATCTCATGGTATGTGATTTCAGGTTTGCTATCACGTTCCTTTTTCTTCAAGCTGAAAAAAAACACCTCTGTCCCTCCATTCACAGCTGTTCTACAACTCCAAAAGCAAGCAGTCTTTCTCACAAAACCTGTTAAGTTCAATACTGTCTCCCAGTATAGATTAATACAGCAACAGCATTCTTATAAGATGCTTTTAATATATTCAGACAATTACTATAATTATAAACAAGCAATAACACAGACTATCATACAAAAAATTAACGAGTACTAATTTGTGAGTTTTAGTATACAGGGGGTCCTCGAAATCTGATCCTTCAACAGTGATGTAACCCGATTTTGGTGTAAGTCGAAATACACCAAGTCACTTACCGATCCTAACACAGCTGTAAAATGATAAAAATACACCTAAGCCACAGGAAAACTAAGCCACTGATACTGCGTATTCTTCTGTCATGCACAACCAAACTAGTTTGCCCACATAGTCCGTAAATACGAGGCTAACGGTATCATATGTCGAGACTGTTTTAACTCGAGGACCCCTTGTATAATCTTGTAGTTTTTAAAGTACCATCATGGTAGCCCTGTAGCACTGCCATTGCAAGGGCATGCATATTTAATTAGTCCAGACCATGCTCTTCAACAATTTTTTTTTTTTTTCAAAAACATCATGGAGAATGCTGATCACCCACTCCACAGTGTGGCGGCCGTACCAAAAAAAGTACATTTAGCCACGGGATGAGGTTTTCTGATTCTGATTCAAACATTTATTTAACAAAATCCATACAACAACATCAAGATGACACTCTTATTCAGAGCGACCTACGATCACTAGTTACACTGACGGTCTCCCTGGAGCGTCTGAGGGTTAAATGCCTTGCTCATGGACACAATGGTAGAAAGTGGAAACTTTGAACCTGTGAATTTGTGGTCATCAGGTTCACAGGCAAGTGTTTTACCCACCTAGGCCACCACCGCCCCGATCCACAGTATCAAAGATCTATCTGATCTGCATTTTGTGTCAATCAAAGAGCCTCTAGCAGACAGCAGGAATGGACTCAGTCTGCATTTTGAGCCTCTAGTATAAAGAAGAGGCAGGGATGGACTTCCACTACATTAAATTACATTACAATCATTTGGGAGCTGCTTTATTCCAGATCGACTAACAATGTGGGGACACATTCAAGTTTCAGGACAGTGTGAGAACCAGAGCAGAGTTGTAAGTGCTAAATGTTTATGTAAGAATAGTGCAAGAAGAGAGAAGTGCATTAGGAGAGGAGATGCTCTCTGAAGAGATGAGTCTTCAGGAGGTTTTTGAAGCTAAAGAGGGATTCTGCTGCTCTGAATAGACTCAGTCTGCAGTTGGTGGACTCTAGTGGACTCGACGGATGAAGGGAGCTCGCCTAGTGAAATGAGACGTACCCGGCTGGCTCCGAGAGGCGTGGCGAGCACATGAGTGGCGAACAAACGTGCTTTTTGCAGTAAGGGCCGAGCCTGCAACGTAACTTGAATGCTCCGCAATGGCCAGAAACGATCTGCAGCCGAGCAGAGCTCAGTAGAAGGAAGGGCACACGCCAGCAGTCCTCTACTCCCTCCAGACTAGCAGGGCAGCGTGCTACAAACACACAGATCCGCGGTAAGGACTCCTAAAACCACCCTTGTAGAGAGGAATATTTTATCTAAACGTGAGCTTGCTGTGTGTGCGCGGTAGTGTCGCCAGCCCCTGTGAGTGTGGACTGATGTAATGGGTATGGCGGTCTCCACACTCGGACGAAGAATCGCCTGCTGAACCATGTGAAAACGGTGATATTAATTCAAAATCCGGAGATTGTAACTGGGACTAAGTTTACATGAACGTGTTGAACATTTTAGAGATCATGTTTTCAACACGGGCCTTAAAGGAGAGCACCGGAGGAGAGATCCGAGCCCTTCCACAATCCACAATTTATTTTCATATTAAAGAAATTGGCTTTGGAGTAACCAGGCTACAAAAACACAAGAAAGTGAAAGTGATTTAAATAATGTGTGATCGTAGACGGGTTTTTCCAGGTTTTTAGGCCCATGATAGCAGCCCTTTAGCTGTAGGAGAGAACAGGAGGGAGAACATGCTCCCTGCTTTAGTTTCATTCAGACTTTCAGCTCGTGTTTTGCCTGTTTACTTCAGGAGACCTGCTCCCACGTTGTTTCTCGGCTCTTCGTGTTTCTGCTGCCGATCCGGAGCTTGTCGGAGCGATCGTGGCTCTCCAGGCCTGTTAGCACCAAACCAGAGTAGAAGAACCACTTACGAGAACAATCTTATGTCGTTAATCTGAACAACAAATAGATCCTCAACCAATGTGGAGAAGGAGGGGAAACAGAAACCCCGATTTATGCTCACTTATCGATTCACGTTCACACGCTGCTAGCTAGCCTAGCTGTGGCTTTGGGCATTGAGTTTCAAACTAAGCTAGCTACGCCACGCTTTCCTCATGCTGTTTTTGCTTTTTATAAAACATGTTTTCCGTATTTTCTGTCTGTTAGAAAAGTCAAATCGGTGGTTTTAAGCCTTTCACACACGGTGTAACACTGCGGAGGCTCTGCATTCACTTTGGCGCGTTTTTACAGCTGGGTTAATAAAAACTCAACACTGAACAAGGATCTTATTTTTCTGAGCAAATAAAGGTCCACGTATTAAAATATTGGGCTGATTTAACAGTTGAAATGTCTGCATATATTATAAACAGAGCTCCAACATCTGCGGGGGCCTATTGCTTAACCTCAGCCTTGCCCAATCTTCTCTAAAGTCATCCAGGCTCATGTGTTATCTTTTTACTTTAATTTTATGAATAGGCTCAGAAATGGAAGATTAAGTGATGTGTCCTTCATCACAAACTCTGCTTTAAGTCGCCCAGAGGCCTGTTTGAGAACAGACAACACCAGCAGGCCTGAGTAGTCTAGGCAGTAGCATCCGTGCATTTTACCTTTTAAAGATTTCAGTTTTTATTTCCAGCGTCTCTACTTGAAATGTAAAATGTTCAGACACATGCCCCATATAGTTGCTGTTGGACTGATCTTCACTTCCTTTAAAATTGCTTATGTATATTTTCTTAAAGCTTACAAAAAGGTTTTGAAACCCAGATGCAACTAAGACATTTTAAAGGGCTTTATGTGAAGTGTACATCACACAGGATCTTGCACTGAAGATTTCATTCAACATTTGTCACTGTAATTCTTTTTTGAAAGAACTGTATGATGTCATTCATACTGTAACGCGTACAATAATACATTAAAGTATTATTCTACGATGCAGCAAATATTAGAACACAAACTTTGCCACTCGTCTCCATAAAATTTGCTGCAAGGTGCTTGCTGGCCTTGCTGGCCTCAGTAAACAGGGTAGTGACTTCTTTCTCTATTTGTGCACAGAGCTGTTCACGGGCACCGTCTGTCTTTCTTGTCAGAGGAGTCGAGTAGAGCGTGGTAAGAGTCTGGCCATGTCAGGGCAAAGGAAAGGAGCTTCAGCGCGTCTGCGAAAATGTGCCTTCTGCAGAACAAACCGAGACAAGGAGTGCGGCCAGCTACTAGTATCAGACAACCAGAGGGTGGCAGCCCACCACAAATGCATGGTGAGTGAACCATCTGCTGGCCTGGATGTAGTCAGTTGTGTTCAGTGGGACAGAAAAAAAGCGCTCCCTCAGGAAAGGTGTTAACAAACAGTTGATTGCAGTTACAGTTTGTAAATCCTGATATATAGAGTAGTTAGGTTTCATGAACTGTAATCAGCTTAAACTAGGGCTGGGCAATATGATGTTATCATAGTAAAGTACACCCCAATGTGTCCCAGTATCTTTTCTGAGCATGTCATGTTTATTGTTTGTGCTTAAAGAACACAGACCAACTGCATTTTTCATTATAAAGAGTAAAATTAGGCCTGGGTAATTTGTGCAGTGTGTGAAATGAAAACTTATTTCGAACTTATTTTTTATATGGCACGACAGGTTCTTTAAAAAAATAAACATTTGTGATGGGGGAATATTCTTCAAACCATTTCTAAACCATTCGTTTGCCAAATTGCCCACCCCGAGCTAGCACATCTTCATGGACTCAAGACGGCACTGCTGTTTACTTACAGATTTTTCCATTTTTGTTATCTTATTTAAAAGAGTTCATGAACTCGGTCATTTTTGCAGCTTTTTTCTTCTGCTCTGGTGACGTCTCACTCAGACAGTGAAAACATTGGGGGATTTTCTGTTGAGGATGTGAAGAAAGAAATCAAAAGAGGAAACAAATTGGTATGTGCCAAGCAACACCTTTTTGTAGATCTAATAAGGCTACAACTTCGGAACTGCTGTCTCTTTGCACAATGAGCAAAGTTTGTTACACTTTCTTTCCATGTCTTTGCTGGCATATAGATGTGCTCATCTTGCCATCGGCCGGGTGCTACCATAGGCTGTGATGTTAAGACGTGCCGGCGGACGTACCACTACTACTGTGCCCTCTGGGACAAAGCCCAGACCAAGGAGAATCCCTCCCAGGGCATATACCTGTACGTGCAATGACCTGTTGAATTTGGAATTCCGAAACAATTATGACTGATTTAAGTATGTATAGCACCTTTTATAACACATCTATATCTGTGGTTCTGAAATGCAGTGTTTACTGTCGCAAACATCGGGATGCCTCCCAAGATGCCAGTGATGGTAATGACTGCCTACAGCTTTTACTTCGAGAGAACAGTAAAATAGTTCTATACATAAATGTATTTAATAAGGAATTAATTTGGTTATTCTCAATGTACTGACTGCATACATTCTCTTAGAGGAGCAAGGAGTCGCAGCCAACGATTCAGATTCATCCCCCCCACGAAGCAGAGGGAGAGGGAGGTTTGAGAAGAGCCGAATCAGAGGTGTACCCCGTGGCCAGTCAGAGGACACACGCTCGACCTCTTCACAAGGCGTGGATGAAATGGAGAGTTCCTCGAACGTAAGACGCTCATTGATCTTCATTTACTTACTGTGAAATAAATTGCATTTCTCAGAGCAAAAGGATGTTACGCCTGAAAAATAAATAACGCTCATGTGTTCATGGTTACTCTTACAGCACAGGAAGTAGGTCTCCTGATTATATTGGTGAATAGTTTAGTGGTTTTTTTTTTGGTTTTTTTTTAGCACACCATTTTTAACATTGTAATCTGTTTGCTGTAGCGGGACCGGTCCCCACTGAGGGGAAGCCCCAGTGACTCAGGCCTTCGCTGTGGCTTCTGCCACGCTGGTGATGAGGAGAACGAGACTCGAGGTGTTCTTCATTCTGACAATGGGAAAAAGGTTGCCGCTCACTACAAATGCATGGTGAGTCACATGAGTCTGGAGCTACTCTGATCTTTTTCTGCCTTTTGTACAACTTTCACTTTTGTGACTTTCCGGTGGTTTTTTTTTTGTTTTATTTATTTATTTTTTTAATTGTTAAACAGTGTGTGTGTGTGTGTGTGTGTGTGTGTGTGTGTGTGTGTGTGTGTGT